>PVJS01005782.1:0-62673 GCA_004027185.1 Glis glis
TGCAACTTTGTGAGACCCGGTTTCAAAATAAAGTATAAAAAATAGGGCCGGGGGTGTAGCGCAGAGGTAGAACGCCCCTGGGTTCAATCCCCAGTACCGCAAAAAAAAAAAAAAAGTTCCTTAGAGATACTCATGTCTTATTTCTAATATATTGGATAGGAAAAATGATTCAGGAGCTTTACTCATCTAAAAACATCTATATTGTTAGTATGGGACAATAGAAAATAATTTGAAGAAAATGCTAGAGTTTGTTAAGTGATGAAAAATGAAAGGCTGTATTCATTCCATAATCTGGAGGTACTCCCAGGCAGCAAAAGTATTGGTGTAACCTTGGAGGGACTCCAAGGCCAGTAGAAGTTGTGTCCCTTGCCAGAAAACACAGTGGGGTGGGGGATATGATATTGTGGGTCTATAAGAACTTCAGTGAGAGTTAGGGGATATTGTAGTCCTTCCTTATCTGTGAGGGATATGTTCCAAGACCTGCGGTGGTACCTGAAACTTAGAACGGTACTAAACTCTATACAGAATGTTTTTTTTTCTCTATAAATACACAGCTATGATAAAGCTTAGTAAAAGGTTAATAATAATAACTAAAAATAAAACAGAATAATCATAACAATATATTGTAAAAAACGGTTATGTGAATATGGTCTCTCTGTGTCTCTTACAACAACCATGGGGTGGATAGCATATACAGAGTGGATACACTGGACAAAGGAATGATTTGTGTCCCATGAAGGATAGAGCAGGATGGTGCAAAATTTCATCAAACTACTCAGAACTTGTGAAATGTTTACTCTTGGAAGTTTCCATTTTTAGACTGTGGTTGACCAAAGGTAACTGGAACCACAGAAAGCAAAGTTTTGAATAAGGGGGCGGGGACTACTGTAGAAGGAAGAAATGAGAAATCTATCCAGGGTAAAAGAGAATTTGCACATAGCCACACTTACAGACCGAGTTCAGTACAAAGAGTTAAGCAGGAGGATTTCTGGAAGGAAACCACTGCAGCAGGAAGGAGAGCTTTGGGCAAGTTATAAACACAAGTGAGCTATCAGACTGTGAGGCAGAAGAGGAAGGAAGCTTGCTGTTTCTCACAGATCAAGGAAGGGGCACACAGAAATGTCTCCCTGAAGGAAGTGGAGACCGTACAGAAAGGAGTTGGAGATACCTTCATGTATAGACCCCCGATGACAAAGGTTCTCTTAGTAATTTAATAACCAACTTCTTTTGGAAGCTGAACAGTGGTTTAGCAAGGTTCTGAAACAGGTATTTTAAATTTCATTTTATATTATTTTAAAGACATATGTGAATAAAACATTGGTTTCCCACATGTGCTATGTTTACTTAGGCAAACTGGTTCAAGTTTCTAGTGTATGTTGGAATAGCATGCCTCCTAGGATTTGACAGATGCATTATGATCAACTTTAAAGTGTAATCTAACCTATCATTTTGTGTTTTTTTTTTAAAAGGATACACCGGGCATGGTGGCATACACCTGTAATCCCAGTACTCGGGAGACTGAGATTGGAGGACCACAGGTTCTAGGACAGCCTCAGCAATGTAGCGAGACTCTTGGCAATTCAGTGAGACCCTGCCTCAAAATGCATAAAAAATAGGGTAGGGAGTGTAGCCTGGAGGTAGACTGCCCCTACTACCACAAAAAAAGGATGAAATGTATAACCCCTTAGGAACAGTGACTTGAATTTATATCATAGATACTAACATACTGGTATAGAGTTTGTTTCAACAGGAAGTTGTTAGGGAAGGAAAGTAAAAGGAAAACTCAGTAAGAGAAGGCAGAGAATAAACAACTATTACTTTACAATTCTGCCCTGGACTAGCCTGAAAAAGTCTCCACAGTGTGCAAATGAAATCATTAATGAAATTAATAATTCTAAATACAGTGAGCAATCACATAGCTCCCACCTGATTGACTGGATGGTTGAAGGTCTGGGTGGTGGACCATCTAGCTTACCATGGACCTGCCCCAGGTATCTGTAGGCATATGCAATAGAGGGTGTTTCCCAGCCCTTTCGAAATGATGTACCTGTTAGCCAGCTGGTACACTCCAGAGAAGAAAGAAACTGCTCAGCCTTACCCTACCCTAATCCCCTCCCCGTGGTCCCATTGTTTTATCTTTAAAAACAGAATCACTACCCAGCATTATGATTTAGAACCCAAGGGCTGCTACGTCCAGACTCATTCACACTCAGCACACAGCCACCTCATTCTCCCCATGTCCTCTCTGCATACAGGTCTGTCTTCCTGTCTTAATCAGCATTGCATGACTGGGTGTGCCTACCTCCAGCACCTATCTCAGTTTCCTCTAAGAGGAGGCACTCAGTGTTTACTCAGTATGTATTTACATAGACAGGCCTCACCTTAGGAGTTTTACATTTACCCCTCCTGCTCCTCTTTCATTCTGTTCTCTAATACACCCCCAGATTTCACAGAGCTCTGCATTTCCTTTTCCCATTTCACTCTGTATCCACTCTTTTCTATACATTGGGACAGTCCTCTAAAGATGCTCAATTTTATTCTTTGCTCAATGCTATTCTTTGGGAAACACTGGCAAAAGTAGAGTAATCATATTTTCCAAACCTAAATTTGGGGACAAGTGTTCTAACAAGTAGACATTGACTTCATAGGTAATAGGAAGTAATATTTGAAATTGGGGGGCTCTTCCTCAAAATCTAAAACACATGGTTGTTGAGGCCCAAGAAAGACAAGGAGGATGATCTGTTGTGTAATCCCTGAAGGCCCACCCTTGTGACCTGGTCTAGCCTCTCCCCCTAGCCTCCCCTCTACCTCTCTCTTCCTCCTACAGGCTGCCCCAGACACCCTGACCTCCCATTGGTCCCTTCAACCAGATAAGCTTGGATGTGTCTCGGGATTTGCACTGGCCCTTCTTTTTCCCTGGTACCCACTTCCCTAGATCTTTGCAAGTCTTCCCTTTCTTATCATTCATATCTGGGACCAAATGTTACCTTCTCACAAAGGCTTCCACCTCCAGTAGCCCCTTGCCCCCATCACTCTCAATTCTATTACTCTGTTTTGTTTTTTCTAGCATCTACTTCTACTTGAAGGTATATGTATAGAGTCTGTCTCCACCTCCACCCTACAGTGCAGCCTTTAAAGGTCAGGTCTTTGCCAGTTTGTCTCTCCCATACCCCAGCACTTACAACAGCACCCAGGACGAAGCAAGTACATGACAAAACTTTATGGAATAAGTGGGTGAATCACTGGTCCATTCAAGATGCTTCTCCGCCATGTATCCTCCTATGGAGCAGGCAAGTCTATTCAGTCCTTTCCAGTGACCATTCCTCTGTGTGTGTGTGTGTGTGTGTGTGTGTGAGTGTGTTGAGGATTGAACCCAGGGCCTTTTAATTTTTTTATTTTTATTTTTATTTTTTTTTTGCGGTGCCGGGGATTGAACACAGGGGCGTTCTACCTCCGAGCTACACCCCCGGCCCTATTTTTTTTTATACTTTTATTTTGAAACTGGGTTTCACGAAGTTGCGGAGGGCCTCACTAAGTAGCTGAGGCTGGCCGCGAACCCGGATCCTCTGGTCTCTGCCTCCCAAGTACTGGGATTACAAGCGTGCGCCACCACACCCGGCGCCTTTTTGTTTTTGACACAGGGTTTTGCTAGGCTGCTGAGAGTCTCACTAAGTTGCTGAGGCTGTTCTCAAAGCTGTGATCCTCCTGTTTCAGCCTCCCAAGTACTAGGATTACAGGTATGCACCACCATGCCCAGCTCATTCTTTAAAAGGGGAGACCTCCAGAGATCTGGCATAGTCTGGATCTAGCACGTCCTCCAAGGCCCATGTGTTAAAGGCTTGGTCCCAGCTTGGTGTATTTGGGAAGTGATGGAACCTTTAATAGGTGGGGCCCAGTGGGAGATCTTTTCAGAGGCCCAAAAAGACAAAGCCAATTTATGCTGGGCTGGAACCTCTAAAACCATGAGCCAAGATAAACCTTTTCTCATTATAAGTTGATTATCTCAGGTATTTGCTATAGTGACAGAAAGCTGACTAACATAGTGTCTAGAGGTAGAGTATAATCTGTCCTTATTGTGTGTATTAGGAAGCTCCAGTGCAGTATTACTATCAAAAGCAAAGAGGTCATGAAGGTTTATGTTTGAGAGTTAGCATTAATAACTAGAGGCCAGATATGCAGAGTCATTTAAGGGATCAGACAGGGCTCCTAAGCTAGCAAGGCCACAAATAGTCACCAGTTTCAATCTATTAGTGTGTTTTAAAAAAAAAGAAGTGTGTCAATTAGAGGAGGGCAGGGTGTTCCCTAAACTTGGAAAGATAGAAAGGTCAAAAGCAACTGTGGATTGTACCCTTTTTCTATGGTCCAAGTGAAAGGCCTTTACCCTCAGCATTTCCCTCATGGTAGAAAGATTGGCCTCAGTGTATGGACAACACGGGCTGGAGCTGACTGGCTTTGAGTGTTTTTCAAGTGACTGTAGAACAACGGTTAAGGGCCCAGACTTTTTGTGGTTGGTGTCAAATACTGCCTCTGACATTGACTAATAACATGACTCAAGTGGGTTTTTAAACTTGCACCTCCACTTCTTCATCTGTAAAATGGAAGTGATAATAATAGTAAGTACCCCCCCCCAAGAATTTCTAGGAGGATTAAGTTAAGCACTTAAAATTGGTGCTGTGATTATAATTCCACTGGCAAAGCCATCTCTGGCTAACTAACATGCCTGCCTTAAGCCTATGGTACTCAATAATTGTCTACCCTCATTCTGGTGCAACTGTCAACAAGCAGCATACTCCTTCTCACGTAGGTTTGCTCACATAGGAAAAAAATGTGCTTATCACAGAGATTCCGAGAAAGTCCCATCCCAGAGCCTGCAATTTTTTTCTTTTTTTTTTTTTTGCAGTACCGGGGATTGAACCCAGGGGCGGTCTACCTCCGCGCTACACCCCCGGACCTATTTTTTATACTTTATTTTGAAACCGGGTCTCATGAAGTCGCGAAAGGCCTCACTAAGTAGAGAAAGAGAGAGAGAGAGAGACAGAGAGAGAGCTGAGGCTGGCCTTGAACCCGGATCCTCCGGTCTCCGCCTCCCAAAGTACTGGGATTATAAGCGTGCGCCACCACGCCCGGCCTGCAATTTCTTATGACACATTGATAAGTTACCATGGCTGTGTCTGAGCCTCCCACATTGCTTGGCCACACCACGGAGGCAAGACAGAGGCATGCTGTTGATGGAGAATTTCTGGTCCAGTAGCAGATTGGCTTTAATTTCAAAATCTTCACACTGGCATTCTGGTGCCTATCTCAACCTTAATGTTTTGGGATTAGAATGCATGTGCTCAGGGTCTGATTTCACTGCAGAGTGGGGTGTGCGAGTCCCCAGCCTCTAAAGCAGAGGGTCAGACTTAGCGGGCTTCCCTCCCAGGAGCAGTACCGGCAGTGTGAGCTCACTGTCAAATCCTGCACATCATGGAAGGCTGAAGAGCTCCAGAGGCTGCTGACCCTGATGTGGGCACCTTTGCATGAAAGAATAAACAGTTTTTGGGAGACTGGTAGGCTAAAAGAAATAGAGGAGAGGGGAGAGTTAAAGGCAGAAGCATCAATCAATGACTTGCAGAGACTCCCCCTTCTGAAGGAAACCTTCCAAGTGTCTTCAATTCATTCTGTGATCCTCCCTGAGACTCCACTCTTTAGGAATTCATGTGGGTTTCTAAGCCTCCTTGATTAAAAGTGTAAGTCATTCTGGAAGGAGCAGAGAGCTTGCGATGATGACACCCATCCGTGGGATGATACATATACATTCAGTAAGATTTCTTTCATCTCTGGGTTGAGTTCACCTTTAGGAATTAGCAGATTTGTGAGTTTTGTTTTGTTTTGTTTTGTTTTGTTTTGTGAGAGGAGAAAGAGCAGTGTGAAGGGGAGACAGAGAGCACAGATTGAGACACCTTGAATGAATCATGAGGTCTGCTTCGAGTTGGGGAAACACTTGTGAGGTTCACGTGCAGGTGAATTCTGGGGCATTCAGCTTCGTTCAGAGAGGCCTGAGAAGGTAACCAAGAATTGTAATATTGCTAACTCGGAGAAACACAGCTTGAGATCCCCACAAACAACTTGTAAAGGAACTTTAAAAACACAACCCATTTCTAACCGAGGTCTTAAATAGGGGACATCCTATATATGGGATCTGGGAAGAAAAAGCCCGGGAAGCATTTGGTATGGCACTGGGGGCGGGGGAGAGGGTGGGTGTGGGACAGAGCATAGAGCATAGATTGAGTTCGAGCTGAAAGAACATTTGTCCCTGGGGTCTGCGGCAGGCAGTGACCTGTTGAACCCCCTCCCCCTGGGGGTGACTGAGGAGAAAGTTACCCAGAGCCTGGTAGGAGAGATGTTTTGCATTTAAGGAGAGAGGGTTATGCTGACTGAGGTTTCATTCTGGGGCCTGGGGCCAGATTTCTCTCTTGACTTTGGGACAGCCCAGAACCTGGGTCTGCACCCACCTTCCTCCTGAGGGTCCTTGAAGAAAGGAGAGACAGGTAAGAACTCCTTAGAAGCAGGGAAGCCTTGGCTCCGGAAGCCAGAGTGAGGAGACCCGAGTCTGAACACAGTTCAGGGGTAGGACCAAGGAACCGGGTGTGAGAGGGAAGAGGCTCAGGAGGGTCCAGGGAAGACCCCGAGGCAGGACGCACACACCTGGCAAAGGGGAGGCGCTGGGACCCTCGAAGAAAGGAGAGTTGGGAGCAAAGGGGGCTGCGGCAGGCGGAGACCAGCGGGACAGGGAGGCGCTGGGGACGCGGTCCCCGCGGCCAAGCGCGCTCAGAGGACCGAGGCCCCGGGTCTGGGCGGGCGGGCGGCGTGCGACCGCAAAGGCTGCGGCGACTGAACAGGTGAGCGGCCGCCGGGCGCCGGTCCCGCCCTTCCCTGGAGCGCGCCTCCTCCTACGGGTTCTCCGGGCTCGTGGCTGCTCCGCGGCTCCCCTCGGCTTGGGGTTTTGTAACTGGCAGCTGCCCTTTTTCCCCTCCCCTGTCTCGGTCTCTCCTTCTTCTTTTAGGTTGCTCCACCCCGCCCAGGATCAGGCGAGGGGGAACTCGCCGGGCTGCGGCCGCCAACTCGCGCCGAGTGCGTGCGCGAAGTCCGGGAGCCGAGTCCCGCGCGCAGCCGGTCCCTGCGGGGCGCGCTCCTCCGCCCCGGGCCCGCGTCCCCCGCCCCGCCACCCTTCCCCAC
Organism: Glis glis; assembly: GCA_004027185.1. Lineage (NCBI taxonomy): Eukaryota > Metazoa > Chordata > Mammalia > Rodentia > Gliridae > Glis > Glis glis. The sequence continues at coordinate 7,219 of PVJS01005782.1, forward strand.
TTTTCCCCCCTTTTGCAATCACATGGCATTTTAAGAATGCCGGAAAGATGGCGGTAGCGGCGGCGGCGGCGGCGGCAGGGCCGGCTGGCCCAGGGGGCGGCGGCCGGGCGCAGCGGAGCGGGCTGCTGGAAGTTTTGGTGCGGGATCGCTGGCATAAAGTTCTGGTGAACTTGAGCGAGGACGCCCTGGTTCTGAGCTGCGAGGAGGGCGCTGCGGCGTACAACGGCATCGGGACTGCCACCAATGGCTCGTTCTGCAGGGGCGCTGGGGCCGGGCCCCCGGGCACGGGCGGCGCGCAGCCCCCGGACTCGCCCGCCGGGGTCCGCACCGCCTTCACCGACCTGCCGGAGCAGGTGCCCGAGGCCATCTCCAACCAGAAGCGCGGCGTGAAGGTGCTGAAGCAGGAGCTGGGCGGGCTGGGCATCAGCATCAAGGGGGGCAAGGAGAACAAGATGCCCATCCTCATCAGCAAGATCTTCAAGGGGCTGGCGGCCGACCAGACCCAAGCCCTGTACGTGGGCGACGCCATCCTGTCGGTGAACGGAGCGGACCTGCGGGACGCCACCCACGACGAGGCGGTGCAGGCGCTGAAGCGCGCGGGCAAGGAGGTGCTGCTGGAAGGTAAGGGTTAACGCGGCGCGCACCTAGCGTCGGCCCACCTGCACACCCAGTCGCGCTCAGCCAGGTGCCCTCGGATCCCAGGGCTCGGGTTCCCGCGCGCGAGCGTGCGTGTGTGTGTGCGTGCGTGTGTGTGTGTGCGTGCGTGCGTGTGTGTGTGTGTGTGTGTGTGCACGCGCCCGCGCGCGCGAACAGCTGCGCGGAGTTTTGACAACTTTCACCCACCGAAGGGCCACTTGTCCCCACCCCGGAGTCCTCCCAGGCTTGGACCTAGGAGGGGTGTTTGGAAAGGCGAAGGAGCAGGGTTTCCTGACCCGATGGATCCGGGGCTTAGCTCGCGTTGTTTCATTTGTTTCATCTGCGGTTAATTCGAGTGTAGTGTAGAGGCTGGGAAGAGGAAGGAAGCCAAGGAAGAGTCGATCTAGAATATTCACTAGTTCACGTTGCAAAGCCCGGCCAGTGATGAGTTGCAACTCGGATAGTTTTCTGCTTTGACAAAATGTCCCTCTCGGAAACCTGGACAACCCAGCCGGAAAAGGTTGAATGGTAAAGGAGCCAGAGAGAGGGGGCAGTGTTCGAATGCCAAACTCCAGCAATCCTCCACTTCTCTCTTGCAAACTGAAGAGAGAGAGCGCGGGGCTGTGCCTGGGGAGGAGTGCCCGGGGCTGGGAAATAGGTTGCAGTTCAGGCACAACTTCTCTCCCCCTGCTGGGTAGCGAACTTGGGCATAGTCTGGATTCTGGCTTCCTCTGGCTGGAGAGCTGGTGAGAGTTCTCTGCCTGCGTTTTCTGGAGTGGTGTGGACTCAGCTCTGCATTTGCAGTTCCCCCTGCATGTGAGGGACCTTTGGAACTATCAGCATCTGATGCTCCCAACCCCCTCATTATTGAATGCGAATAGAATCAGAAACACCCGTCTTGTACCTGTTCTGGGACATGCGGCAGTATGTGGGGGAGAAGGGCAGACAACAGCTGCCAGCTGTGTTTCTTATTTACCTACTCTTATCTACCTTAGCCCGTTGTACAAAAAAGTGTAATCACTTTATCTATTTTCTCACCCCTACACTATAGAGTGAGTTGTTTAGGGAGGCCTTTTATTTATTTAAGGACTCTCTCGAGGTTAGGCTCAATGACATACATGAGATAAGAGTGAATGAATAAACTCATAGCTATCAAAACAATATTTCAGCTGAGACCCTGTGATATGATGATTGATTTAAGCCCTAACCTATGGATTTAAGTCAATTCCCTGCTCACCTACTAGAGCTGGTGTGTGGCACAGAAAGTTCAAGGTTGAGAGCCCAACTTTGCTCCCTGTGTGGCAGCTGATGCAAGTCCCTGCTGTGTGATGGCCCACCTCCTGGTGGGGTATGCAAAGACCATTCCCCCCCCCTTTATTTGTCTAGAGGATTTGTGATGTCTTCATATTTAATTACCACGTTGGATCCAGACAGTGGAGGCTATTTGCTTTGGCTTGATGATTAACATAAGTAAACAGTAAAAAGTTTTCTGGACTCCAGGGTGTGTTGGTTTGGGTGACAAGAGGCAGCTGGGGTCTGAGGCCAGTGCAGTGTGAACTGTCAACTGCTAGACACCTGCTCAGCTTGCAATACTTACTGAAAATATTGGGGGTAAGGGAGACCAAAGGCAAGAAATGTTTTTAAAAATGTGGTCACTGTCCTTTATGATGTCCATTCTTTTCTTCTTCTCCTTGGTTTCTAACTAATGAATAACGATTTGGCAAAGAGGTTTAAATAATAAATATTTTACCTGGAAAGAGGAATAAAAGATGACTCTCTGTAGTTGAAAATAAAATTATAAGAAGAAAAAAATATCAAGCAGTGATGTGACTTTCTTGAGATGGCAACGGGAAAGTGTTTTGAAAAACAAAAACAAAAAACCGTAACATGACATCGTTAGAGCACTGGGTTGTGTGTCGCAGGCGGGACATTTGGGGAAGACCTGGGGGCCTGCTAGAAGAGGACCACATGGCTCAGTGTGGCAGTCTTATCCTCAGCCCAAGTTGCAGTAATTGACTGATAATAAGAGACACAAGTGCAGGCCCCGCTCAAAACACAGCTTCTTTAACTCAGAGGCAAAGTGTTGGTGGGTCCTGGATCATTTTTGATGCGCTAACAGGGGTCATAGGCCGTCAAGTCAGATATCACGACCCTCCCTTTTGTAGCTTGGCCTAGTGCAGAGATTCCCAGCTGAAGGGGCTTATGAGAAAGACCCCTGAAACTTTTTAAAAACACGCACCTACTTCCTCATAGTTTGAACTGCAGTGTTGATTCCAGAATTTCTACAAGAGGCTTTGGGGATTATCATCTGGTTGGATGAGAGGACTAAGGGTAGATGTTTTAAAGATGTGTATTTTATGGCAAATATACAGTTTTTTCCTTAGATTGCTGTTTGTGTTTTGAGGGAGTCGATGGAGATTAGTTGAGGACCCCAAACACCACCAATAGGCATCCTCTTTCTGGACATGCGCCCCCTAGTGGAGAGTTCCTGCTTCCAGGAGTGGAACGCTGCAAGGTGAAACCCTGAACAAATTTCCATCCTGCATTCTAGTCCTAGATTCAGCCATAAAATTATCATAACCTCCCTAAGGCTAAATATCTTCATCTGCAAAATGGGAATAAGGAAATTGCCAGACCTTCTTACCCTGTAAAAGAGCGCTCTGAGAATAAAGGTGCGCTTCAAATCCCTGCTGCGAGTTTTCTTAGAATTTAAATGAAGTGAAGACAAAATCACTGCTTTGGGGTAGGGATGCTTCCCTCTTTTTTTAAGATTTCTTAATTGATTTTTTTGTGTTAAAACTAATGCTGGGGGAGATCATTCCTCTGGGGGCTGCTGGAGTTAAATAGAAGGTGGGGCAAGAGAATCATGACAATAACTAATGTTTCTTGAGCCCTTAGTACATGCCAGGACTTACCTGCATTTCTTCATGTTATGCTTAGAATAATTCCATGAGGCCAGTACTATTGTTCACTTTACTGAAGAGGAAACTAAAATTTACAAATACTCAATTGTGTGCTTAAAGTAACATAGTCACATAGCTAGGAGGTTCCAGATTTCAAAGCTCATACTTTCAACCTCTAAGCAAAACTGATACCATGAGCTTCGACATGGAACTGTGTAAGTGAGCCAGTTGAAGTTACTAGACTCATGGCATTCTTCCCGGCTCCTCAAGTGTTCTGAAGTGCTCGAGATAGTCTTAAGCAGGAAGCAGCAATTGTGTGGTATATTCAAAAGGAAGGAGGGTTGAGTCTTAAAATCCTAATGTGTGTAGCCAGGCATGGTGGCGCACACCTGTAAGCCTAGTAAATACTTGGGAGGTTGAGACTGGAGGATTTCAGGTTCGCAGCCAGCCTTAGCAACTTAGTGAGGCCCTCCACAACTTAGTGAGACCCTGTTTCAAAACAAAAAATAAAACAGGGCTGGGGGTGAAGCTCAGAGGCAGAATGCCCCTGAGTTCAATCATCAGTAACACACACAAACACACACACACACACACACACTAATACAACAAGTGTCTGTCTATCAAGAGGAAGCTGTTATGATATGGCCCAAGTCTAAAGTGAGACAAGGTTGAACACTTGGCTAGCTAGGAGACTAAACTGTAATTTAAATAGTAAATAAACTGTGCCAATTAAGCCATTGTTTAATCAAGTGCTCATTAGAATTAAGATCAGAAATTTTCATACTATGAACTCAGTTTTCATTTTAGGGAGGGTGCAGAAACCCCACATTCAGTCACATAGAATATAATGTGACTGGAACATTCTGGATTTGGAAGGGCACATCTGCATAAGCATCATTGTCTGCTCTGTGTGTGGGGAGTTTTTTGGTCCTTGGTTTATTTGTAAAATAGTAATTTGAAATATGTCAACCTTTTTGTAACCAATGCAATAACACAATTTCTCCATAACGTTGTTGAGATAGAGGAGTTCAAAATGTTCTGGAAGATTCATGTTGAAGTGTGGAGGTAAGGGTGGATAGACTACTCCTGGGCCCCAAGGTCTCCTATGAAATTGGATAAAAAAAAAGTGGAAACTCAAATAAGAAAGTCAGGACAGTTCTTAACATGAACCGTGTCCTTCTGGGTTCCCCACTCAGCACTGCTCCCAGGAATGTTTGGACAATGGAGTCATCTAGAATGTCATTTTCAGGATTACTTTCTCTGGTGGTAGATGTCGGGATGGTAGAACAGGAAGATGAGGTTTAAGGGCCAGCAGTGATGGGTCTGGAAGGATTTCAGTTGAAAGAGAATTTCAATTTTACAGAAGCTTACTTTTTATTTGAGATCCACAGATACTTAAAGAATACCCAAGGATTCTGGAATGAGAGTTTTATCTTCACCAGTTTCACTTTTTTTTTATGAGATACTGTGTTTCTTTGGGTCCTCTTTTTCTTCATTGAAAAACTGGGGAGTGGGGTTAAGCCATTTCTCAACCTTGTGCTATCTTAATCAGATCCAACATATACTTTAATAAAGTTTTTAACACCCCTTATATTATTGTGAAATGAATTTCGTACATAATATAGTCTATTTCTAACTTAAAAGTCAATTTAATGCCCCAACTTAAATAGAGAATTCTAAAATAAAAAAGATTTCAGTAAATAAATACAGGACCACAACTACACTAGAGGTCGTAATGAAGGACTTCGATGCTGGCCCCTCTATGTAAAATCACCATCCATGCAGATCTAAAGATGGGGAGACGTGTATGATATCATTGGGGATTTAGAAAAGCCTTTTGCTGGGAAGGACTGCCTTGGGTTCTCTAGGGTCCCTGGCTCCCATCACTAAATGCCAATAGTGTGACACCTCCCCTCCCCCGTGGATCCCTAAGGTGCCTCCGTACATTTATGAGCTGTCACTGGGGAGTGGTCTGTTGACCTTCCACTTTGTTGAGAACCAGTGTTCATTCAGGATGCTACATCCACCTCACCACTTTATAATTCCTAACCGGGGAAACTCTTTTTACATATGCAGCAATAGCTAACACGGATAATACCTTGCGCCGTGCATTGTTTTGGACACTTTACATGGATTCACTTGGAGCCTCACAATAACCTGATGCTCTTAATGTTCCTGTTTTGCAGATAAGAAAACTGAGGCACAGAAAGTTTAAGCCTCTTGCCGAAGACACACAGTGAATAGGTGCTGAGTTTTAGATTCAAGCATAGGCCTTATAACTTTTTTTTTTTTTTTTGCGGTACTGGGGATAAAACCCAGGGGTATTCTACCTCCGAGCTACACCCCCAGCCCTATTTTTTATCCTTTATTTTCCCAGCCCTATTTTTTATCCTTTATTTTGAAACAGGGACTCACTAAGTTGCAGAGGGCCTCACTAAGTAGCTGAGGCTGGCCGAGAACCCAGATCCTCCGGTCTCAGCCTCCCAAGTACTGGGATTACAAGTGCACACCACCAAGCCCAGCTGGCCTTATAGCTTTGATCCTCATAAATAGCCCTAAGAGATAAGGCAATTAGGGATGCTTATCCCCAATGTGTTGATTAGGAAAGTAAAGCTCCAAGAGGTACAATGATTTGTCCTAATTAGGTCTTCTGCTTTCTTGTCTGGTATATTCATTTTCTACTGCTTCTATAACAAATTATCAGAAATCCCAGTAAATAAAACAATGCAGATTAACAACTTACAGTATTGTATAATCAGAATTTGACTTCAGTCTCACTGAGCTAAAACCAAGTGTGTATTATGCATTCCTTTCTGGAAGCCCTGGGAGAGAGACTGTCTACTTGCCTTTGTAGAAACATATAGAGACCACCCCCATACCTTGACTAGTAGTGGTCCCCTTCCTCTTTTCAAGCCTCTGGGGGAAGTTGAATTCTCCTTACATCTAATCCCTCCCACCTCTTCTTTGGAGGCCTCTTCTATTTTAGGGACCTTGTGATTATACTAGTTACACTGAGATGATTCAGGAGAATCTCCCTATTTTAAGGTCAACTTATGTATCAGTCAGCTTTTCCATCTCAGTGACCAAAATATCTGACAAGAACAACTTAGAGGAAGAAATAAACTTAGGTGTATTTCGGCTCATGGTTTCAGAGGTTCAGTCCATAGTTGGTCAGATCCAAGGTAGAAACATCATAGCAGCAGGGCGTGGTGGAGAAAAACTGCTCAACTCATAGTGGCTGGAAGCAGAGAAAGAGAGGGAGGAAGGGACTAGGGACAGATAGAGTCCCAGGGCCACACCCCCAGTGACCTATCTCCTCAGCCGCACACTACCTGCCTACAGTTACCACCCAGTAAGTCCATTTGGATTATTAATCCACCAGTGGATCTATCCACTGATGAAGTTAGAGCCCCGATCCAGTGATTTCCCTTCTGAACATTTCTGTATTGCTAACACATGAACTTTTCTGGGAGACATTCCATATCTAAACCATAACTATTGATTAGTAACCTTAATCCCATTTTCGACCTTGATTAAGGTAACTTCTTCACAGGATCCAGAGACTAGGTTGTGGGCTTCTTTGGGGAGGGACATTATTCTGCCAAATCTAGTTTGCTGAAATTGTTATAGTAAGAGAGTTCCTAGATAGTTCTTCAAGAACATTCCAAGTCTCTCGTTCATTTACATATTTACTCATTTAGCAAGTGACTTATTGTCTTCCATGTGTCACACACCACTAGGACTTGTCTTTTTTTTTTTTTTTTTAGCGGTACCAGGGATTGAATCCAGGGGCATGCTTCCTCTGAGCTACACTCCCATCCCTACTTTTATTCTTTATTTTGAAACAGGGTCTCACTGAGTTACAGATCCTCACTAAGTAGCAAGGCTGGCCACGAACCTACGATCCTCCTGTCTCAGCCTCCCAAGTGCTGGGATTATAAATGTGCGCCACCACACCCGGCACGGACTTGTCCTGAAGAAGAACCATTCTAGTAACAGATATGGATAAGCATGGTGCTGATGCCTACAGGACAGAAGAAGAAGGGCTACATCAAGGGCTTTATAATATGCTGACGTCACCCATAAGAAGAGCACCTCCTCTAGCCTTAGACAGGGCTATGGAAGGCAAATGCCTCAAGGGAGCTTAACAAAGAGTTTGGACATCACCTGTAGCTTAGTGTGCTTAAGAAGGTGCAATATAACCTTCACATCTTACTGATGGATGAGAGCGAAAACAGACAAGAAAACTAGACCAAGCTTTGTGTGGCTTGTTGCAGAGCTGGACTTTGTGCCAAAGGTGAAGTGTTTTACACAGGGGCATGTCCCACTCAGTTTTGCATTCCAGAAAGGTTACTCTAGGGGCCTGCTTCTCACAGGAGCTTGGCAGGGCTCTGGGGAAGTGGTCCAGTTTCCGCTGTCCATGCAGCCGCCCTGGTATTCAGCCCCTTGCCCTGAATTACACTCAGGAGCTTCTTCCCAAGCTGGCACAGGTTGGTAAAGTGGCTTTGATCACATGATGATGGTCTCATCAAGCAAACCCTCTGCGGGTGGGTGGACTGGCGTTATGATCCCCTGGGTTCACTGGAAGAAATGGAAGTGCTAGAGAAAAGGTGGATTACCCGAGGTTACCATGTATGATGGAGATGATCTCACACCTCATCAAGCTCATCCTGCTGCACACGCACAAACTCGAGATGTCACAGTGGACAAAAGGAAGTCGAAGAGATACAGATCGTGGCCCCCGATCTCCAGGAGGTACAGTAACTCGGGGGGCCGGCATTGGACGCTGCGTGTAAAGTACCTGAGACCAGTATTGACAAATTAGTGTACTTTGTGATGAAGATGAGTGGTGACCCCAGCATATAGCATAGTACCTGGCATACATTAGGCCATTAAAATATGTTAGAAAGGAAATAAAGGAAAAACAAATAGATGGACAGATGTAGGAAGGGAGGAACAAGAGAAGAAAAGGAGAGGGGGGGGGAAGGAAGGAAGGCTGAGAGGAAGGCAGGGAAAGAATTCAGGGATTAGTTACCTTTTCCTATCACTTGCTACTTATTCTGCTATATGATGGTGATACACATTTGGCATCTGGTAATAAGAGCTATAACTTGCTTTGTAAAGTAGAGGAATAAAAGCTGGGAATGGTGGTACATGCCTATAATCCCAGTACTTGGGAGACTGAGACAGGAGGATTGCAGATTCTAGGACAGCCTCAGCAACTTAGTGAGACAGACCCTCAGCAACTTAGCAAAACCCTGTTTCAGAATAAAAAATAAAAAGGGCCGGAAGTGTAGCTCAGGTAGAATGCCCCTGGGTTCAACCCAAGGAAGGAAGGAAGGAAGGAAGGAAGGAAGGAAGGAAGGAAAGAAGGATGGAAGGAAGGGAGGGTAAAAGAGAAGGAAAGAAGAAGTAGAGAGAGAGAGAGAGAAACAGAGAGAGAAAGAGGAATATAGACATGGCTTTATAGACCTAGGAACCACTTACTTAACATAGACCGATCTTGAGAGACAGTTGAAAGCAGAGCCAGACATGACTTTCAGAGTTATAGGAAAATGTAATTATCCTTTTACTGTTATATTTATAACCACCTTTCTTCCCCCTCCCCCTGTGGCTTACAAGTCTGAATGTGTACGGCGGCTTTCTACCTGCGGAGATGAAAACCGTCTGCTTGGATACTTTAATTGTTTCCTTTCTGAGCTGGCGGATCAGCATGAGGATTCAGGCCATATTCCTTCACGAAGCTTATGGGAACGGCCCTTCGGTGTCTTGTTTCTGCTGTGGTGGGTGATGCTCTTCGTGTTCAGCCCTTCGTTTTTGCAGTCACCCCATGGAGTAGGCACTAAAAATAACTCACTGCACACAGTTCCATATTCGTGAAAGGCATCTAGCCAAAGTTACCAGTGGCCTGCTCAGTGAAGGAAAATGATTCTCCAGCAGCTACTGGCCTTTTAAGCTTTCTACTTCAAATGATGCATTTCAAAGCAGTTAATGTTAAAGAAAAGCCAGAAGTTCCTCTGCATTTATACCAAGTGTTTTATATACCAAACCTCATTACCCACTTCACTGGCCTTGATCTATAATAACGCTTGCCTTTAGCTCTGGCCTGCAGAGTGAGACTTAAGAGGAAATATATATTCCCCACCACGACACCAGAGTCCTGACAGACCCGTGCAAATGAGCCTCCCTCTCGCCATGGGCCAGACAGGATGGAAAGTTCATGATTTAGAGTGATTATAAAGAAAATTAAAATGATGACCCAGGCTTAAGCTTAGTACATTTTAAACTGATGTTCCTGTGGTTTGGGGCATTGTTCTTTGTGTGCTGATAAGCATGGGAAGATTCATCTAACATTTGACTGATTGCTGAGTATTGCTGTTTTTGACAAATCCAGTTTATTTGCGTGGTTGCTCATAGTTTCTTCCCATGACAGTTTTTATTTATTTATTTATTTTTGGTCTCAAAGCAGTAAATATAGTGTGATGGTTTAGAGAGTGACTTGACTTAAATTTGCTGTCTGGGATTAAATTTTTCTTCCACCTCTTTCTGGTTGTGTTGAGTGTGTTCAAGTTACTTAATTACAACTCTTTTTTTTTTTTTTGCTGATGGGAATTGAACCCAGGGCATTCTACCTCTGAGCTACACCCCAGCTTCCCCTTTTGAAAATTTTTATGTTAAAACAGGATCTCACTAAGTTTCTGAGGACTAAGTCGCTCACTAAGTTGCTGAGGTTGGTCTCAAACCTGTGATCTTACTGTCTCAGCCTCCCCACGTACTGGGATTACTAGCATGCGCCACCACGCCTGGCCCCAAGTCTCAATTTCTTAATCAGTAAAGTAAATTTGCTCTTCTCAGGTTTGTTGTGAGTAGTGATTATGTATGATAAGCAGTGAGCTCACAGCCCGGAGCTCAACAGAGACTCAATAATCACTAACTATATAGCATGTCACACCACATGCTTAGTCAAGTATTATTTTCAAATAAAGGGTTCAATCATATAAGTTAAAAGGTTTGGTCATATGTTGAGTAAAGTCTTTTGGAGCCACATGGGACCATTTTGTTTTTACCGTGGTAGGGGACTGAATGGTGTAATGGATGTTCAAGGGGAGTTCATTTGCTTAGAAGGGGTCAGGGTTAATGGCTCATGCAGGTATATTTCATTGATGATGTTAAGTAACATCATATATTTCCCATCAATGAGATCACAATGTAGGCTACTGTAGGTTTTGGTGAGCAAATGTGAAATCTGTATTCAAATTCTTTTTTTTTTTTTTTTGCGGTACTGGGGATTGAACGGAGGGGCGTTCTACCTCCACGCTACACCCCCGGTCCTATTTTTTATACTTTATTTTGAAACCAGGTCTCATGAAGTTGCGGAGGGCCTCACTAAGTAGAGAGAGAGAGAGAGACAGGGAGAGAGAGAGAGACAGACAGACAGGGAGAGAGAGAGAGAGCGCGCGTGTGCGTGCACACGTGCACGAGCTGAAGCTGGCCACGAACCCGGATCCTCCGGTCTCTGCCTCCCAAAGTACTGGGATTACAAGTGTGCGGGATTACCATGCCCGGCTTGTATTCAAATTCTGATTATACAGGAGCATGCAAAAGAAATTTTTTTAAGGGAAAGCCAATAAGCAAGGATTTAGACTCCATAGCAAACTTCAAACTTCCTTGAAAAATTATAGAAATGTGAAGATCTTATTAGCTAAAAGAAGCCAAATTTTTTTTCTTATTAAAAATATTAATTTACATAGCTGTTGTTATATAAAATTACATAGGTGCATTTAGATAACTGCTGTTAAAGCAGCATTATCCTTCAGTTTATTATTCTATGTATAATGCCATATTTTATGGAATTGTCTAAGATAAGGAGTCAAATAAGATGGCTGCTCTTAAAGTTAGGGCTCTCCCTTCAACACGGGGAAAAAATGAGGGGGAAAGCCTATCACACAGAAAGAGTCATCAAAGAAACTTTAGAGTCTCAAATTTGATACTGGTAGAAGGAAGAAGAAATATTTCTCTCGAGATTTTGAAAGGTAAATTGGCTCTAGTAAATATGTAGGTTTGAATTTACAATGTCACTGTGCATTTAACCAAAGTATTTAGGCGCACAGTTTAAAGTGGTCTCCTTTGGGAGAGCCCTGGATGCAAGACGGGAGCAGTTGTCAATGCTCCAGAAGAACTCCGTTTCCATCCAAACCTCCAGTTATTTCAAGATGCCAGTCATTTTTATGCACATTCTCAAAATCAGAGATGGTAAAATATGGAAAAAGAGGCAGTTTGAATTGATTGAATATGATGTGTAGTAAAGAAGCAGTATAATTAAAATAATGAATTTTTCTTTTAAGGCTTTCAAGATGGGAAGTTTTGGGTAGGTTGAAGCAAAAATCTATACTGGAATGAGACAGAACTCCTGTCTTTCTAAAATAGAACAGTGGAGAGGGGAGGCAGGCATGGAGTATAAATTACATGTCTGTAAATTACAAATGCATTTTATAAAATAATAATAAAGATGTAGAGGACTAAATGCTGCTACAGAACTTATGGCATGACCAAAAAAGAAGGGACTGAGATTATCTATCTGAAGCTGAAGGAATGTTTCACAGGACAGGTGACTTAACAGAGTGGGTGTGATAGTTTGGATTTGGAAAGTCTCTCAAAGGCTCCAGTGTTGGGAGTGTGGTCCCCAAAGCAGCATTCAGGGTGAGGCTTTCGGGAAGTGATTGGATCCTGAGGGCTCTGATCTCATGGGCGGATTAATCCATTGGGGGATTCAAAGCTGAATGGATTACTGGGAGGTCCTGGGAACTGGAGGAGATAGAACCTAGTTGGAGGGAGTGAGTCCTTGGGGGCCTGTTCCTGGCCTCTTCCTCTCTCTCTCCTCTGCTCTCTGGCTGCTATAGGTGACCAGCCTCCTCTGCCACATGCTCCCAGTCCTAAAGCAGCAGAACCAGCCACCATGAACTCTGAAACCGGGAGCTGAACAAAATTCATCTTTCCTCCTTTATGTTGTCCTTATCAGGTATTTTAGTCACAGCAATGAAAAGCTGACTGACACAGTAGTGTTACATAAGCAAAGTGAGATATACGATACAGGTAATTATTTGGCTATTTGGGGCCTTGCATTTCAAATACTTTCATCTGAAACATTCTTTCATCTGCAATGGAAATCAAGGTTAATGATTTTTCTTTTTCTGTTGGCAATATTCCTATATTTTCCTCTGCTCTCTACTTCACTTTTGGAATTTTTCTAAATTAAAATAATTTATGCTGATAGCATTCCTTTGTCTGCTCTTCCCCACATCCTCTCCTGCCCAGACAATTATAATCTATACAGTATTTTTCAGAATATAAAACTTCTACTAGCCAGGCGTGGTGGCGCACGCTTGTAATCCCAGTACTTTGGAGGCTGAGACCTGAGGATCCGGGTTCACGGCCAGCCTCAGCTACTTAGTGAGGCCTCTGCAACTCAGTGAGACCCCGTTTCAAAGTAAAGAATAAAAAATAGGGCTGGGGTGTAGCCCGGAGGTAGAATGCCCCTGGGTTCAATCCCCAGTACTGCCAAAAAAAACCCCTTCTATTAAGACATATTACAACAATAATATTTTAATATTTATATTAAATGTGTCATAATAATATTTAATAATATATTAATATTAGAGCATTTTTTAATATTCCCAGTAATACCCTTATACTGCTATTTCTTGATTTATCAATTCTGACCAAATCAGTCTATGTTGATATAATTATGACCATGTCAGTCTATTTTTTGCTCTTTTTTTTTTTGCGGTACCGGGGATTGAACGCAGGGGCGTTCTACCTCCACGCTATGCCCCCGGCCCTATTTTTTATACTTTATTTTGAGACTGGGTCTCACGAAGTTGCGGAGGGCCTCACTAGGTAGAGAGAGAGAGAGAGACAGGGAGAGAGAGAGAGAGCGCGCGTGCGAGGTGAGGCTGGCCGCGAACCTGGATCCTCCGGTCTCCACCTCCCAAAGTACTGGGATTACAAGCGTGCGCCACCACGCCCAGCTTTTTGCTCTATTTTTTGGCAAGTATTATATGATTAAGTTTCTTGGAGTTAGTAACTGCTCCTCTTATTTTAATTTGCTTCATATATATATATCTTCTTCCAAGTGCGATAATAGACTTATTAAATTTCTAGCAGTAGCTCACTTTTTAAAATACTTATATCAACTCATCTGCCCATTTTTTTCATTTCTTCCCCCTGGCACCCTGACACTCTGGACTGGTCGCTTGGCTGGCGCATGGCAATCTTCCCCAGGGTTCCTCCTGGGTCCGTTGTCCCGAATCCACTGTCATTTTCACCCTTACTTTATGCCCTCGTTTCGCTGGAACACGTTTTCCAGTAGCTTCCTGAGAAAGATGTTTGGGAGGTAAATGTCTGAACGTGTCTTTATCACCTCAGTGGATTGTTAATTTGGGTATGATATTTTAAAATAGCTGCCATTATTCATTCAGCTCTTTCCAAAGTTACTGGTAGAAAATCTTAGGCCATTCGCATTCTTTCTTTTATGTGTGACCTGTTTCTTCTTTCTGGAAACCTTTAATCACTTCTTCTTGTCACCGATATTCTAATTGCATATGGTGATATGTATACATATATATTAGTGTGGCACTTTGGCTAACCAGTTTGTTTCATGGGTTCTGGTTGGCTAAAGCCATGTGTAAGGAGGTGCCCTGTGGTGCCTGGAGTATCCCACTGGACTCACAAGAGTGCCATGGAATATTTTAAAATTTCAAAGAAAGCATGGAAATATCTGTAGAGCCCGGCCAAACCACTAACTTGAGTGTCCAACATTAGTTTGCTACATTCCGTCAATGATGTGATATCTTCACAAAGCTGGGTTTTCAGTAGTTCCTGCTATTTTTTAAAAAGTCATATGAAATTGGTGTTGTACAGGAAACGAGGAGGGTAATATCCAATATAATTCCAAGGTTTGAAAAGTTATGTAGTGTTCATCAGGTTCTAAGTTTTTAGGACATAAATGCTTACTATGTTATCTGGACCCAACTACTTAAATAATTGTATGTTGTTAGGGTTGGGCATAGGGAAGGTTAGAAGTGTTGTGAAAAATACCTCAGACACTAAGGGCACCATTTACCAAGGAAGTTGGAACCTCTCATCTAAAGACTCTTACACTTCAGTGCTGGAACATTTTCCTGTACAATTTCCTCTCCTCCATATATATATATATATATATATTTACTCTCTCTGGAAAATCCTATCAATTGGATGTTGGACCCCTGTATTGATGTTGCCTTATTGTTTTTTCTCCAATTGTCCTCCTCTTTTTATTTTTGTTCCTTTTTTTCCTGGAGAATTACTATATTTTTTATCTACAACTCTCATATTGATTTTTCTTCCATTTCATCTGTCATATATATCTCTAAGTTCCCAAACTATTTTCTTGTCCTCTGATTGTTCCTTTTTAATTTAGAATCCTCTTGTTGTTTTGTGGATGCAATATCATTGCTTTTTTCTCTGAGCAGGTTCATAATGGTTTTTTGAAGATTGTTTTTGTTTGCACCAGTATTGACTCAGGCGTCTCCAAGTTCTTTTCTCTCTTCTTCATTTTTGAGTGTGCTATGCCTGTCTGATGATCTCGTCTATTTCGAGATTTGTTTCATCTTTGTATACTCCAAGAGTCAGAACTCAAGGTGAGGATCTAAGTGCAAGACGTCTACTTGAGATACAATCCCAGAAAACATGGAGAGTAGAGTGCGGGCATGAGATAGTGCAGGGGATCAACCAGGAAACTAGTGGACAAACTACCGGCCTCACTGTGAGCCACTCAGTCCCTCTAGAGCTTATCAAACCCCAACCAAGGCTACAGAAGCAAGGAAAAATGTACTGACACTCCATCCATCTTTTTGCTAAGGAATGCTTCTGGGACATTAACTCTCTGGTACTTCTAGCTAGCATCTCTGTGTGGGTCATGTGTACTCCCAACACAAAGATGCCCTCAGGCAGAGAACTGCAGCTCTGCCCACTCAGCAACCTTATGCATGAAGAGCTGAATGCAAAAAAGGCAACGGACTAACTTTAGGCATCATCATAATCCCATTTCCTAATATAAAAGGTTTCAGAGGAAATCATGGTGGAAGATGTACTGCGCACAGCCCAGAACACATTTTCATCTCACATCTTTTGTAAAAATCTGGTTCACACCAAGATTGAGTATACTATCCTTGGGAAGCCTTGCAAGGCAATAATCGGGGCCACCTGTACCAGCTTTTTAATATTTTTTAATTTGTGGCCATCAGAGTTGATTGCACAGTTCCCGTGAGTGGAGAAGAAGGGGCATTGACTGAATTGATGACAATATTGTGTACATCAAGGTTTCCAACCTCAGCACTGTTGACATTTTGTGACAGATAACTCTGCTGAGGGGGCTGTCCTTTGCCTTGTGGATATTTAGCAGCATCCTGGTTTCTAGCTGAAAGTACCGTCCTCTCCATCTAGTTGCAATAAACAAAAAATGTCTTCAGACATTGCCGACCTTCCTCTGCAGGGCAAAAGAGCCCTAGTTGAGAGGCACTGTTGTACATCCAGCAGCACTGGTTCCTAAAAGTAGCCACACCTTGGAGATATCTGTCAAGCTTTAAAATCCCTCATGACTCCATCTTTTCCCACAAGATCCTGGTTTTAGTTAGTCCAGGGTTCATTTTAGGATATTAGGAGGTTTAAAAGCTCTCCAGGTGATTCCAGTATATAGTCAGGCCTGAGAACCACTGGCCCAAACTATCAGTCCATAAACTATAAAGTGGTGAAATACTGAGTGTCCGACAGCGGGGAATGCTGGGGCCTGGAGTGAATGACTGTGACCAAGTCTGAGCTATGGTGAGCATCTCAAGCTCCTTGCTGCCATATGGGCGAGAATGTGTTTCTCTTTTGCTTAGGTTCTATTCCTGTTATAGGGCCATGAGGGAACTATCAAGTCACAGAGTGACATTAAAAAGCTAGGCATGGAGCAGCGTGGATAAAACAGCTCTGTGACCTTGTGCAGGCCGCTCATGTGTCTGGGCCTCAGTTTTCTCACTGATAATGTGGGGAGAGCAATACTACTTTCTTTACAAGGCTGATATGAGAATTAAAAGCACTGCGGTAGAATTTAGTACTACATCTAGCATGTATCATTGCAAGTGTGTTGGCTGTGATTATGGTCTCCATGTCTTCTTCCACGTGACTGTGTGCCCCTTCGAGAAGGGGTCACATTTTCTCCATCTTAACACTTCAGTGAACTCAACAGAACTCAACAGAATTGACCCATTGGTAATTGTTGGTTATTAGCAATGGCCGTAGCTCAGCAGGATTTGGATAAAAGTAACAAGTGGATTTGGATACTGAGATTTGTTGACTACAAAATAATGCCAGGGCTTTGGATGGTTTTAAACCAGTTTTGTAAAGATAAGGGTCAACTAGAAAATGGCTCAGAAGGTATGGCTGTGGTCCTTCCAGGAGCAGGCTGAGGAATGGCAGGCAGAGGGCATGGTTCCAGAACTTGGAGCAGCAACTAAGAAATGGGGCAGAGGTTAAGAAATAAGATGACAGAGGGCTAGAATCAACCCTGGCTGAATTACTAATAAAACCTAACATTACCTGTATATCCTAGAGTAGTTATCAACTGAAATTTCACAAATTGGCATATTGATGCTACAGTTGTAAAACTAAGAAGATTGTCATTAATAGCAGTCCTTCTTTATATCTTTCTCATTTTTTTTTTGGTGATACTGGGGATTCAACCCAGGGGCACTTTACTCCCAAGCTATACCCTCAACCCCCTTTTTAAATTATTACATCATGTTTTGAAACAGGGTCTTGCTAGGTTACTGAGAGTTTTACTGCATTGCTGAGGCTGTCCTCGAACCTGTGATACTCCTGTCTCAGCCTCCCAAGTACTAGGATTACAGGTGTGCACCATCTCACCCAGCCTTATCTGATTTCTTTCTAGCACATCATAGTACATATTTTTCACATCCTGTAGCATATATATTATACATATGCTATATGTCGTTTATAGGTTTCTTGTCTGTCCCCTGCTGTTCACAGCTATATTCTCAATGCCTAATACTTGGAACTTAGTGTACACTTAAGACGTGTTGAATGAATACATGCATGAGTGGCCTTCTTTTTTTTTTTTTGTGGTACTGGGGATTGAATCCAGGGGCGTTCTACCTCCAAGCTACACCCCCAGCCCTATTTTTTATTCTTTATTTTGAAACAGGGTCTCACTAAGCTGCATAGGTCCTCACTAAGTAGCTGAGACTGGCCACGAACCTGCAATCCTCCTGTCTCAGCCTCCCAAGTACTGGGATTACAAGTGTGTACACCACGCCTAGCTATGAGTGGCCTTCTTTAAGCAACCTAAGATCTTACAGAAGATGCCCTGGTTAGTCAATTTGAAAGAAAAGGCTTATCCTCTGAGTTTCTGTGTGAAGGTCTGAGAGAAATCTGCTGTCTTAAATCAACGTGGGCTGGTGCAGGCTAGAAGTAGTGGTGGGGGAGTTTAAAAAGAAAATGATCTTTTTTTTTTCAAAACATTTCAGCATTCCATTCTAAGTTATTGAGCTGTGTCATGCTTCAGGATATCGTATGGTCTA
This sequence comes from Glis glis, assembly GCA_004027185.1. Lineage (NCBI taxonomy): Eukaryota > Metazoa > Chordata > Mammalia > Rodentia > Gliridae > Glis > Glis glis. The sequence goes on from PVJS01005782.1 coordinate 25,379, forward strand.
AAGGACTTCTTGATGTCTTTCTAGTTTTTTGCTGACTGGCCATAAAGTTCACCTTCTTAATACTAAATTCACCAGCTCTTGGCTCATCCTCCCAGTTTGATTCATGAAGAGGAAGGAAGCCACGTGAAAAGGAAGCTTAATTTCCTGGGCCTCACCCTGTTATTGTCATAAGTAAACCAACTGCAGGATTTTTTTTCCTTCCACAGCATAAAAAAATTACCATGCTTGACCTATATTAAAAAATAAGATGAAGCATATATTTATCAAGACACTGTGAGCTATTCACACTTCTAAAAAGCTCTTTCATGTGGCTTAAATAACAAAGATATGAAGATTTTTAAAAATTTATATTTTGGGGGTTTTTTTGGCAGTGGCATTAAAATTCAGATTAATTCTGTGGTTGTTAATCGTGTAAGTAGGATTTTTTTTAATCATCTTAGGAGAACCTGTATTTGCCTAGTTAAAACAGTGCTGGGTTTGAAGTTACATTGGCTGATTTGCAGTTGTGGCACTCCCTGGGCCCCCAACTGCCCAAATGTTTATAATTCCAGTTCTCAGAAGCCCAGGACACTGGAAGAGAAAAAGTGTTTGAACTGGAGTTGGTCCCCTGAGTGGAACGGTTAATAGATTGTGTCCTGACGGATAACTTTGAGAGCAGCGTTTCTTCATGGGCAGCCTGTGCGCTCTCTCTTAAATCTCTACTCGCCTTATCTTTTGAGCAGCATGATTAGAAGTGGTTAGTGCAATTGCTGTGGAAAAATCCACCAGGAGGTTACCGTATTTAATGTTTCAGAAAACTTGCTTTTGAAGGCGATAGCAGTATTTCTTAATCACTGTGCCGTTGGGTAAGCACAGGTGTGTTGCATATCGTTAAATCGCTCTTTCCTGAGGACATAATGTTGTTCTTTGAAAGTATTTGGCTCACTTTCCATCTTTTTCCTCCCACCTTCTCCTTATGCTAAAGAAGGCACATTTCCCAGACTTACACTCCATGCCCAGCAAGGCAATCCATTTCTTCAGGTGTCCTGAGTTTGTGTGTGTGTGTGTGTGTGTGTGTGTGTGTGTGTGTGTGTGTGAAATCACATTCGACCTCAATTGCATCTCCATTTGTTTATTTATTTATTTTTTGGTGGTACTGGGGATTGAACCCAGAGGCATTCTGTCTCTGTGCTATGTCCCCAGCCCTATTTTATTTTTTATTTTGAAACAGGGTCTCACTGAGTTGCGTAGGGCCTCACGAGGTTGCTGAGGCTGGCCGTGAACCTGTGATCCTCCTGTGTCAGCTGCCCAAGTACTGGGATTACATGTGTGTGCCACCACGCCCTGGCTTCTCCAAGTTTATGATGAATGTTTCTTATACCATTCTGTTCTGTGTACATGGGTTGAACATCCAGTATGAACAGAGAACTAGCGTAGCTTTCAGAGATACACTATATAAACAAAGCTCAAGTCCTCAAGGCACTCATAATATACCAAAAGAAACAGACCTACAGAGGTCATGTTGTTTTCTTCCCTTAGAATTTGCCTCCCATTAGAGTCAGGGAGAACTGTGGTGTAACAGACAGCTCCGTCCTAGAAACAAAAGAGTGGATTGGAATTGTATTTCAATCTATGGTGGTTACATTTAAATTCTGAGTCCTGAAAGGACAGGGATGAAAAAGCAGAGAACCACTTGACGTGAGTCAGTTAAGAAATGATGCTCTGTAAAGCCAGCCACCTTTTCATTTTAACTGCAAGATAAAACCAAAACCTTTGATCTGCCATCAGAACCTGCTACAATTTTAGCCTCGACCTACTTTTCTATCTTCCCATGTGTACACTTTGCTTCAGCTAAATTATTCTACTCACCTTCGGAAAACACTGTACAGTGTAGGACTTGCCACAGTACTTGGCCAGTAGCAGGCAATTAATTATATTTGGAGAATGGAGAACAAATGAATGAATGAGTACAAATCTATATTTTTCCTCTTCCATTGCTATTTTTAACACGATTTTTCACACATTCTACATCAAGGCTATTCCAATTCCAAATTCCAGAAAGGATGGGGGATCTGATTGGTATGTCTGGCATCAGTCATTTCTTCTTTGACCAGAGAGCTGTGCTCAAGAAGTCAGATCTCGTGGCCAGATGCCCAATCAGCTGGCATTCTAAGTACACCGTTGAGAAGGGGCTCATGGGTCTGTTACCTGCCACTTCTCGGCAGAGCTTATGGAACAAAGTTCATGGGGAGACTGGTGGGAACCAAGCATCTGGAGGAGCAATCAGGAACAAAGAGTTTTCTAATGGTTATTTTCCCTTGAAGTTGGTAGGAAGTATAGGTCAGAACTAGAAGGACTTACAAAGAGTTATGAAGTTATATTTTCAGAGAAAAGAGAGTCCTCCATCAGCACAAGTAGGAGGAGGAGGGAATATTTGAAATAAAAAAGATAAGAGAGAAGAGGAAAGAATTTTTTATAAGAAAACATTATGTTTTGGTTATGGGTATTGACATAATTTATTTTTCTCATCATCTCATTCAATATGCACTGAAGGAGTCTACATGTGTAAAATTACTTTTATTTTGAACAATATACCCTATTTCCAAGCAGTAATATTATAAATTTAAGAAAAGCAACCCACTTTCAGGTCGGGATTTACCTCTGATTGTTGAATGACTCAGTGAGAAATAAGTGAGTGAAATGAGTTAGTGGAAACAGATAAATGAGGAATGAGAAGTAGGTATGCTTGGAAAACTATCGGTTTATATAATTTATATAATTTATTCTGAGAAATCTTTGCTATTCTCTATTAGTTTGCTGGAAGAACTTGTGTTCAAAGTTAACCTAGAGTAGATAAGCCAACATGGATAAACATATTTGCAAAAGATTTTCAGATTAATAGACAATTTATAATTGCATTAATTTTTAGATAGCTAGATGGACCTGACAAGAGGAAATTAATTAATTAGAAAGACCTTATTAGAGGAAATTCGTCCCCTTTTTAACTTTCTGTGAAGAGATGTGTCCTTGTGGTAAAGACCTGTATGTGAAGAGTTGACTGGAAATCAAAGGGGGACCTGTTATCCTGGTTTTTCTTTCCCAGTGAAAAGCAAAAGGTAAATATCATAGTTGAATGGAAAAGTAAATTGGATTTTAAATTTTTATGTGTATTTTCCATCTTTGAGGTGCTCAGACTTCATTCTGCTCTACAGTTAAAATTGGTAAGACCCCTTAAAATGTGACATGTCCACTTGAGGGTTGAGTGAATGCATTAGGTGAATTTTTTACATTATTGGATAGGAACTCTCAGATAACATCTGTTATGTTTATAACAGCATTATATATATATATATATATATATGTATATATATGCATACATATATTGCAGCGTTACAGATATGTGGGTATATGTGCATAATACTTATTTACAATTTAAATTATTGCTTCCTTTGACCCTAAAGCATCCTAGTGTATGTATTCAATTAGAAAAGATAAATCTGTGCTTAATGATCTCCATTTTATTTAATAGAGGGTATCAAAATAGGCAAATACAAAGTGTTTTGCTAACTAATAAATCTTATGGTCCAATTGACTTTAACTTTTAATGGGGTGTATTCCCAGAAAAAGAAAATTTCCAGTAAATGCTGTCAATGTTTGAGGGAAGGATTCAAGGACTTGGTCATCTCCTGGTATAATAGGTTGAATTGTGTCTGTGTCCCCCTCCCAAAGCTGATATATTGAAATCCTAACCTCCAGTCCCCCCAAAGGTGAGCTTATTTGGAAATAGAATTTCTGCAGATGTCATTAATTAAGATGACATCATTCTAGTATAGATAATGCCCCTAATCTAATATCACTGGCATCCTTATAAGAAGGGGAAGTTTGGACACCCAGACATACTTGGAAGGATGACCATATGAAGAGACACAGAATAAAGATGGTTACTTGCAAGCAAACCGTGGAGAGAGAGGAACATTCCCTTGAGGGGGCCATCACTGCTGACACCTTCTTTTTGCACTTCTGGTCCTCAGATCTATGAAACTATAAATTTCTGTTCTGTGAGCCACCCAGTCTATGATCTTGATATGATAGCACTAGCAAACAGATAGATATACCTGGCGAGGTAATTACGTCAGTGGTGTAGCCATACAGGTGCTTGGGGCCCCCACCTACCCATGCAGAAGCTGACTTTCATTTTGGAAATTCCAATTCCATCTCCAACTCCTGGGATGTTCCTTGTTATTCTCTTTAACATTTAAGATATTTATGTCTAGTGAGGCCAAGCTATGATACAATAATTTTCCAGAAGGTCCAGTGGAATTGACTGAAAATTCCTGAATCAGAATGCACCCATTCTGTTTTGTGACATTCACAGAGGCAGGTGCAGGCATATGGACAAAGCACAGGCCTAGAGGGAGCCTGGGTTCTTGCTTGGCCCTCTGTTCTATGACCTTGGGTAACTCCAGTATCTGAATCTCAGTCTTTTCATTTGTAAAATAGAAGATAGTCTATCTTTTTGTGACTCTGTGAGTCTAAATTCAAAAATTCATATTACATAAGACAAAGTAAGCACATGGGTAATAATAACATTTGATAGTTTTTTTTACTACTTTCATATTATCCAAGTAAAAATGTCTTTGCTAAAAAAAAATGCAAAGTACAGAATGTCTTATAATGCAAAACACAGTCTCCAGCATCAGCCATCCCCACCCTCCTCAACCCCCGCCCCTGCACTTCCCAGAGGAAACCACTTTTAACAGTTTCCATATTTAGCTCTTTCCGTGGCTACCACCCTAACCTTAATAATGTGCTGGTGCTACATCTCCTTGATGATCAACTCTAGATATTATCTCTTCTCTTGCTACCACTTACGACTTTGCAAGGGGAGAATCACTGATTCAGCGCACATTCCCCATAGCCTCGGAGGTCAACGGGCCTCGTTGTCGATCTAATTTGAGCAAAAAGCTTCAGCTTCAGTAAGAGGGAAACCAGAGATTAGCTGATTTCCACCAGGCACAACACAGGACAGGAATGAGTTTGCTTTAATTACTCAAGTTCAAATTGGACCTGAGTTGTTTTGACTGTTTTATGCATTTTTTTCATCCGACCGTATTTGTTTTAATGAAAGTAAAACATAAGCTGTACTTAAAATATTGTATGTTACTTGTATACAAAGGAAAAATAGAGCTGGGCGTAGTTGGGCACACCTGTCATCCCAGTACTTGGGATGGCTGAGATAGAGGATTGAAGGTTCAAGGCCAGCCTCAGCAATTTAGCGAGGTCCTCAGCAACTTAATGAGACCCTGTTTCCAAATAAAATAAAACGGGGATGGGGGGCATAGCCTAGAGGTAGAAGACCACCAGGTTTCATCCCCAGTACCACAAATAAAATAATAAAAAAGGAAAAATATCTGAAAGCTTATCACCTAAAAAAACCCACTTATTCAGAGTGGCTTCCCAGGGAAGACGCTTTGTTCTTTGATCTTAACAGCCAACTGCTATGAAGATGTCAACTGATGTTCATTTGCGGCACTGGTTTGATTCGGCTTTGCAGCTCTCCCCTTCTGGAAATTTTCTCTTGGTTACCCAATGAGTAAGACATATGAGAAAATGAAGAGAGTTGAAGAAACCATTACCGTTTCTTGGAAATGCAGCGTTCCGCAATTCTGATTATTCTGGAAATGCTATTACATAAATGACTTTGACCTATCACTTAGCAAACCTCTTTACCATCCTTGATGGCAATAAAGTACATTGTATAAAAGTTTACTTGTTGACCACTTTGGATTCCTTTGCGCCCCACTCAAATCATCTGACACACGTCCGCAGCTCGTTATTAACTCTTGGTTATGACGGGAGCTTCACCCAAGCAGAGACAGAAAACCCTGACGTTAACAGAGTTTCATATTTAACTCTTCTGTGTCATAGCCACAGGTAAATATTAAAGGCCTAGCTGAAGAGGGCATATTAAAGGATGTGTCAGCCAGGCGTGGTGGTGCACGCCTGTAATAACCAGTACTTGGGAGGCAGAGACAGGAAGATTGCAGGCCGAGGCCAGCCTCAGCAATTTAGTGAGGCCCTCAGCAACTTAGTGAAACCCTGTTTCAAAATAAAAAATAAAATAGGGCTGGGGGTGTAGCTCAGAGGTAGAATGCCCCTGAATTTAATCTCCAGTAACACACACACACACACACACACACACACACACACACAATGTCTGTCTGCAAATGGAACATGCAAATTTGGTGATGGGGTTCATAAAAATTGTAGAGGGTTCTGTTTTCAGCACTCTTTGCCGCTTGCCAGTCCTCTTTCTGGAAACGCCTGCCTTGCTGGCTTTATCCTAGCACTCTTTTTTGCTTCTGCTCTGTGACAGATCTTTCACTAGACCACCAACCCCATAGGTCTCTAATACGGTTTCGGTCAAGTCGCATCAGTAATCTTTTCTACTTCCACAGTGTTGGCCGTCACTTGCGTACAAACAACTTGAGCTCTCTTTCTGTAGTGCTTGCCTCTCTCCTAAACTTTAGGGATGTCCACTGGGTGTTCCTGTATGGATGACCCAGAAATTTCTCCAACTTGACATGCTCCAAATCAACATTGTCATTTCTCCCTCCTATCCAACTTCCCTCCTCCCAGTGCTGCACAACTCAATAATAGACTTACACACTAGCAACATATCCAACCCAGAAAATGGAGCTCTGGCTCTGCCCATGGCCACCTCACACAGTTCTTTTCATGCTACCCACAGCTTTCAAATCCTTATGCCTCTCTCCATGCCCACTGCTCGTGTCCTAGACCGATCGTATCTAAACTGCAGCAACACCTTCATAGTTGACCCTCAGTAATCAGCCTCTCTAATCTTTTTTTTTTGGGGTACTGGGATTAAACCCAGAGGCATTCTACCTCTGAGCTGCACCCTCCCCTCAGCCCTTTTTATTTTCTGTTTTGAAACAGGGTCTTGCTAGGTTGCTGAGAGTATCACTATGTTACTGAGGCTGGTCTCGAACCTGTGGTCTTCCTGTCTCAGCCTTCCAAGTACTGAGATTACAGGTGTGCACCACCACGCCTGGCCTCCATTTTTAACTTTTATTTTTGGCCAGAACTATTTTACTTAATAGAAGTTGTTATTATTTCATTTGCCTGCTCAAAAACTCCTTGATTAGCTCCCTAGTGACTATCAGGATACAACCAAAACTCCACAGCCTGACACCCACTACCACTTTTCCAACAGTCCCCACTGGGCTTTCCTCAGTCTACTATATCCGGGGCCCCACATGGAGCCTGGCATGTATAAAGGCCTGGTGAATAAATGAATAATAAATAAACAAAAGATTGAATAGATGAATGAACAAATATCTCAACAGGCACTGAGCCTGCCAAACGTACACATGTCTCACGCTGCCAGGAAAGCTATTTCCCTCCTTCCACAGTGGATGAAATCCTATTCAATATATCATTTTTGTTCAACTTTTCCTGACTATCCCAGTCTCAATCGGTTTCTTCTCAGTTTGGGATTCTGGGGCATTTTATTCGCGCTGAAGTTGTCGCTGGTCATACATGTCATGGACATTTATGTGTGTATTCAGTGTGCACAGAGATGGGGGCCCTTGAGGGCAAGGAAGACCCAGCCCCTAACCCAAAACCCGGCACAGGGAGGAGATCAATCCATGTTTGAGTTCCCACCGCCACGAACTCAGAGGCTCATTACCTTTCTCCTGAAGTTCTACAACAGTGTCACCAGTGTTTTCCCTCTTCCATTCTTTCGTTCTAAAATCTACTCCTCGCAGCCCTGCTTCATGCATCCTTTTGTCCTGAATATGAAAAGTTTGCAGAAATGCTAGAACACTGATGAAATTAGAGGTGGGGACTCCTGAGTTAGAGGTCCTTGGCTTCTTAAAATCATCTGAAATTTCCCCCTGCTTTGGTGGTTCTGCTTGTTTAAAAGTTTTAGGCACCCCTACGTTACAAAATAAATAGGATATCATTTTGTGGGGAAGAGAGTTCGTTCAGTTGATTTTTAGCGGCCTAACCATTTCACATTATTTTTACTCTGAGAGTAAACATAGAGTCAGGAAGAACTGTTCCTGGGAACAGGAAGGAGACATAATAACTCTGAAGGTAATAATGCTGTATATGCTCTGCTGACAGGAGTCTTGGAACCCACCTGAGTTGTATCAAATAAATGCAATTCTTTCAGTTTGAGTGGATCACACCCACATGCGTAAGTTAAGAATGGGACATTAGCAGAGGGGTAGTTCTCAGGACAGGTAAGTTTTAGACTGGAGGGAGTGAGTGCCGAGAAACATGGATCTAACCAAAGCGTTTCTGCTGCTGCTTGCAGATGCTGCTGTTAATCGAAACGGCTTATTATTTTGGTGACTTTCAATAGTGCTTTGGGGGATACTGTTGCCTTCATCTTGTCTAAATCTGTCCCTGCCACCAGTGACTGGACAATGTAGGGCGTTTCAACAGGTATCTTATTACCTGAGAATAGGCTGCTAGTTTCCTGGATTAGAAGTAGACTTTTCTCCTGGGATTTTAACCTCCTGTTCAAAGCGCAAACCACTTTGGTAGGAAAAATGTGGTCCTAATAATGTTTGCCTGTCACCTGTGGCTTGCAAAGTACTTAATGCTTATTAACTCATTAATCCTCTTCATGAACTCTGTGAGGAATGTAGATTTTTTTTTCCTTCCAAGGACTGTGAATTTGAAGCACAGGCTTGCATAGACTGTTTGGAGGCATATCCCTGGTAAATCCAGAGACCATGTTGAGATGTCTCAAACCAATATTTAGCAGCTGTTTCTTTTTTTCTTTTTTTTTTCCCAGTACTGGGGATGGAACCCAGGGGCATTCTACCTCCCAGCCCTATTTTTTATCCTTTATTTTGAAACAGGGTCTCACTAAGTTGCAGAGGGCCTCAGTAAGTAGCTGAGGCTGGCCGTGAACCAGGATCCTCCAGTCTCAGCCTCCCAAGTACTGGGATTACAAGCATGCACCACCATGTCCGGCCTTTCTTTTTCTTTTTACTTTTTGCTATAATTCCAGCCTGGCTTTCCTCTCTAGTCAGCAGTCAGAAGTCCTCACTGAGTAAATCTTGCAGGAGGCATTTGCTGAAAGATAAAAACTTTGAGGGTGATAGCACTTGCTCAGCTGATGGGGGACAGACACTGTAACATCAATGTCATGACCTCTGTGCTCTTGGTACTTTTCCAGGTCTCACATGCTTCTCAATCTTTTGAGTCTTCTGTTTACTTCTTTTGAGTCTCCTGTTATCCATGGGGTAAAGGTTTGTTTAACCAACTATTTCTTCCTAGTCTTCTCAAAAACATTTACGAAGTGCACAACAGCAGATAAAGCCATGGTGGGTGCTCTTTCAAAAGACTCAGTCTCTGGCTCCTGGAAAGTTCTATCTTTCCTGATTCTAAATGTGAAAGGTATTCTAGTTGAAGATTGGTATTAGATGCATATGGCTATATGCATATATGTTATATATATATATATAACCCATAAACTGGGGTGTTATTCCTACTTCTATTTAAGAGTCTCATTTCTGTCCATTAGATCTAGTGGTTACAGGTGATTTCTGGGGATCTGCCCAGCCAAAGGGCCTGCCTTGAATCTGCATGTCTCTCAGAGAACATATTCCACCTTATTATTTTCCAAATGAAGGATGCAGAGCCCAAGGACACGGAGACTGTTTATTCATCATGTGCACATTTATTCATTTAGCAAGTACTTTTTCATTATCCACCATGTGTCAGTGATGTGCTATGCTCCTGGGGGTACTGAAATGACCAGGCTTAGGAATGGGAAGCAAGTGGGTCTTTTCACTGGGCTGCATGTTCATAAAAGGTCTCTAGTTGAGACTTGACATTTTTCCCAAATGAAGTCTTATTTTGCTTGTAAATAAGGGTCATTTATGAAATATAAGCATTTAAAGATATATGAGGGGGCCGGGCATGGTGGCGCATGCTTGTAATCCCAGTACTTGGGAGGCGGAGACTGGAGGATCCAGGTTCATGGCCAGCCTCAGCTACTTAGTGAGGCCCTCCGCAACTTCATGAGACCCGGTTTCAAAATAAAGTATAAAAAGATAGGGCCAGGGGTGTAGCTCAGAGGTAGAATGCCCCTAGGTTTAATCCCCGGTACCACACACACAAAAAAAAGATATATGAGAGTTTTGGTAATTCTGCTTTGGCATTTCTTCATTTCATAATATGTTGAGAGTTTCAACCGTGGAAGTGGCCTGGGCCCCTTACCACCTCTGATACTTTGCAGAAATGGTTCAAAACATCCTTCCTGTGTCTCATTACCCTATAGGAGATGAGGCATCCTTCTCCCTAAGAAACAAAGGAAGTGGTATACCAGGAATCTCCTCGAAGCGCCATGGAATTCAAACATAGACAGCTGAAAGGGGCTACAGAGAACTCTAGTGCTTACATGTCAGTTCAGGGAATAGACCTGAAGAGGCTTGGAGACTTCCTAAAGCCCACAGGCAACTGATGGCACAATGAATCTAGAGTAGATGCTCCCTGCTCCTCCCTCCATCGTACGGGACCCTCAACAAAAGAATGGCAGTGATTCTATTCTTCGTTGTGCTACCTGGCCCCTTGCCTTGCTCCCTGGAACATGGGCTGATTGCAGTTTCTTTCCTTCCTTCCTCCTTTCATTCTTCACCCGTTTATTTTTTCTTTTGTTCTCTCTGTCTACCCATACCCCAATCTATCGTCTCTTTCTCTCCTTTAAATCGAATACATCCTGGTTTTATACTTATTGCCAGTGTCTTTGGCTATACGCCTCCGGCCTCCATTATTCCTACCAACAATAGAGGTTGGCCCACATCAAAAGCAGAAAGTTGGGTTTTAATCAGACCAATATTTGCATTGTGCACTTTGATCTCGACTTCTGGTGCCCGGGGCCAGAGCAGGACTTTGCCACACGGTGAAGCAACAGCCTGGCAGGCTGTCCACAGCCAGGGTCGCCAGGATGCGGTTAGCCCGCTGCAGAATGAGTACAGCTTGGATTAAGGCCTGTGCCCAGATTTTTTTTTTTCCTTCTCAGTAAATCCCAACTACACGAGGAAGAAGGGGAGGGAAATAAAATCCCACACAATGAAACAATAGACTCCTTTCTCAAAAACAAAGTCGGCCAGAGCAACTACTTACCTGCTTCATCCTGTTCTTCCTATTTCTTTGGGGTTTAGGCAAGTGCAGTAGGACTGAAGGTCAACTCCATATTTTTCCTCGAATTCCACAGTTGTCTTTAGCTATTTCTTGGAGAGGCCCACTCAGTGTACCAAAGACTTTTCAAGCTCCTTATGGTTCGACTAAACTTACCATGTTCGATTACTCTTTTTGCAATGTTCCATTGCTTTTTCTCTTTGATTTTTCTAATCTGCCACCAGATTTCCAAGCTAGAAGCCTTGGACTCATCCTGCCTCTTTCCTCTCATTCACTGTGGTGTCCACGCTGCCATCTAAGTGAATCCACTCCATAAGCACACAGCCTCCAGGGAGATCTGTCAAAAATGCAAATCCGATCGGGCCATTCTCCTTAACATCTGAACATCCGCTGGACTCAGGACTCAGAGGACCACACCCCCAGCCTGCAGCATGGAGGAGCCCTGTGGTCCTGTGCACCAGGCTCCAGTTTATCACCGCCACCACCCTACTATAGCCCACAGAGAATGTCTGCCCACACCCGCGAGGAGTACGCTCATCAGTCACCAGTTCCTCTTTGTCTCCACTCCAGTTAGTTACACACCTGGACTGCTCTTTCCCCTTCTTTTACAGCCAGTGGCATTTTGCTCTTTTTTTTTTTTAATAGATCCAGCTTAATTCTCTACTTAAGTCTTCTGAGGCCTTCCAGGGAGTTAATTGCTTGGATATGATTTACTGGAAGGAACATGGAATTCAGATTTAGACGAAGCTGATCTTAAAAACCTGTTCCACTCTGAATCTCAGTTGTCTCATCCATAACATGGGCACAGTGCTGCCTTCCTTGAATTATTGAGGGAATTAAAGTAACACCGAGTCTCCAGTAGATATTAGTTTCCTTCCTACAGCAAACTGTACACAGCAAATTGCATAGTGATTCAAAGGATGTGGCCTGAGCCAGGCATGGTAGTGCACTCCTGTAATCCCAGTACTTGGGAGGCTGAGATAGGAGGTTCACAGGTTCAAGACCAGCCTCAGCAACTTAATGAGACCCTGAGCAACTTAGTGAGACCCTGTTTCAAAATAAAAAATAAAATATAGTTGGGGGTATAGCTCAGAGATACAATGCCCCTGGGTTCAATCCCCAGTACAAAAAAAAAAAAAAAGAATATCCCCGAATTCAAAAAGCCCAGCTTTACTATGTACTTATTTGGGTGACCTTGAGCCATAGTATTTGAGTAAATTATTCTCCTTTCAGTGTCCCTCCCTCCTCTTTATAATCATAGTAGCTACTTCATAGGGTGCTTGAGATTGTTAAGTGAGATGAAGCTGCTGTGTTTGGCACACAGTAACCACACAGCAGATGCTCACACTTCTTCTTCCCACGCTTGCCCTCCCGTGTCTCCACTCTTTGTTTCCAGTGCTTGTCCCTGGTGAACTTGAGGATTCCTGATGGGACCAGACAGTGCCTTCCTCGTGTTTGCGCCCTTGCGTCCTTAGCTACTTCCACAAAGCACTGTGTGAGCGTTCAGAAGTGGTCTCCTCAAATGCATGAAGCCTGGACCAGCTCACTCAAAGTTTCAGTTCTGGACTTTGGTAAATGGCACCATCTGGCCTTCCAGGATACAGCCCATCTCAGATCCATGCCGTTCTTCCCTTGAGAATTCCAAGACCATCGCTGGAGACCTCGACCTAACTTTCTCGTTCCCCAACCCAAGACCCGTTTCAAAACAGGCTCCTCCAAGAAGCTGTTCCTCACATACCCCAAGGCCATTCAGATCTCTTCCCCAGACCTCAGTTCCTGCCATGTTACTGTTTTTGCTTTTGTTTTAAATGTTATTATTTCACATGGGTATCCATGCTGGGACTGCAGACATGCAAATGACAGGGACTGCCTTCATCGCTTGGTCCATGAGTGATCTCAGTACCTCCAACAGTGGCACATTTGTTGTGGGTGCTTTGAATGAACGGTGTCACCTGGCCAGGCTGCTGTTCCCTTCCTGTCTCTTCTTCCCCTTCTCTCCTGATCTCCAGGGACCCCCCTCCCCTGCCACTAGCCATCAAAGAGTGGACGTGTCCATCCCTGCTCTAGACTAGAGCTCGTTATTCCTGCTCTGGACCCCAGAGTCTGTCAGTTCAAGACCTGCCCTCTTCCTTTCTGTCATGGTACACACAATTTGGGGTATTCTCCCCCCTTAATTCAGCTTTGTTGGCGCCAGTGGTATTAGATAACAGGAGACATTTATCCCCTTCCTTTGCATACTATATATGTATATGCATATGTATGTATTTATTTCAGAGACATAGAGATTTATTTAGGAAAGTAAGAAATACACATTCAAGGGAAAATGTGAGTGACCCCCAAAGGGAGAGAGGCTTATATTTATTTTCTTTAGCTGTGTTCCTGGCTGGGCATGGTGGCACCCACCTATAATCCTTAGCTATTCAGGAGCCTGAGGAAGGAGGGTCGCGAGGTCAAGGCTAGTCCAGGCAAATCAGGGATACCCTGTCTCCAAAATGAAAACATTTAAAAGGGCTTGGGATAGAGTGCCTGCATAGCGTGTGTGAGGCCCGGGGTCCCATTCCCAGTACTGGGAGAAAAAAAAGGCAGCATGTCCTAACCTCATATCTGAGAGGCTATTCAGAGGGTTCTGGACAGAACAGATATAGGACAGAGATTAAAAACATGTGTTGAAACATTGTTACCCAACAGAACTGAGAGCAGCATACTTTGGATGATTTTGTTAAACAGGGCTAAATTCTATTATAAAGATGCGCAGATATAAAGTATTTTACTTGATATGAAGTAAAGCTCTGTGTTTAATGGTCTGGTTTTGTTTCACTGTAAGCATGTTTCCCCACTGCTTTCAAGTGAGACCCTCAGTTGAAAATGATTCTTGCCGAGGAAGAATACAGACACCAAAGGGCTCCTCCTGTCCAAGCTGATAGACTAGCAGAAAGAACTGTGAGCGGACACTACTCGCTTCTACATAATCTTGACTACATTTGTTCTCTTAGCAAAGAGATAGAAACATTTGTGATATAATTATTTGTAACATAATAAAGAGAAAATTCCTATGGATTTTCCCCTAAATACATTCTTTTCTTATTTTTGTACAAAACTAAAAAGTTTTCCTGAAGAGTAATTGCTTCTCTGTCTTCATAGGACAGAAGTAGTAGAGACTAAGAAAAAAAACACCCTGTCACAGAATTTCCTTGAGTTCCATACAGCCTCAGCTTTTATCTCATTTCCTGGATTTAAGGTTCTCATTATTCACTGGGTCCCTGTGCCTTACTTGTTCCCCCAAACCTTGTTCAACTTCCTCTGGGACAGAGCAGTTTCCCTTCCTGGGGATACGGGGCTTTTGGTTCCATACTATTCCAGATACAAATCCAGTGCCCCTACCTCTCCCAGATCTGCCTGACCTCCCCCAGAGTAACTTCTCTCTCCCTTCCATTGTATGATCAACCTCCTCATTAAGAAGCGACAATCCAGAAATAGTTGATCCTAAGTAACTCTTTCCATTAGAATCCAAGATCATTACCGTATACCTCTACCTACCTTCCCCATTCCCCAACCTAATTAAAATATAGGTAAATACAGAGTTGAATCAACAGTTTCAGTTGAGTTAACTTAATAATAAATAAAATGTTAATAAATAAAATAAAATTTAATAAATAAAATGTTCGTCTAGAACATTGGTCATGTTTCAAGACCCAATGACAAAAAAAGGTAAAGATTGATACCAGAAATAAGCCACATAAGAAAATAAGCATGGTCTATTTAAATTAGATGAGTCCATAGTTAAAGGTCCCCATTTTAAGAGATGCGTCCTTCACATAGGATTTAAGTTCTCCTTTTTAATATTCAAGGCTAAGTCTCTGTAAGGTCTGTATTTTAGTTAGCACTTGAAATCAAAGAAATACTCTGTCATTAGGCCTAGCTCTTATCATGAAGACAGGATAGATATCGACTGTATGGAATAAGGGGAAGAAAGCTGAGGAAAGGCCCACAACGACCTCATTTTCTGCACAGTGAATGGCGGTTGCTTTTCTTGGCTCTTTGAGACAGTCCTGCCACCAGGATCAGTGTTTGTTGGGAGGAAAAGCCACCTGGTACTGCAGGATTAACATGTTAGCAAAGGCATCGCAAGAGTGATTACTGTAGTGTCGGATGTTGAAATAGCTATACACATCAGCGGATGAGAAGAGGTGCATTGCCTGAGAAAAGAGACGATTATTTTTCTCCATAACCCTTTTTATTGTGTCGCATAGTCTGTGTGTACTTGTTCACATCTTTGCTGTCTTCTCCACCTCACTGAAATGTGCTCCAACATGGAGTACAGAGGAGGAACAGAGCTACTGTTGTTTGCACATGAGATGTGTCACTGTGTATACAATGGTACTCAATAAATGCCCGTTGCCTTTAGAATATCCCATTGATGAAGCCCCTGAGAAAATGGGCTGCCAAGCATCAATCCCTCTTGGCTTTGGGGTGCTGCTCTAGTGATTGGTGCTGATTCACTGGAACTGCAGCAGTGTGAGGACAGCGTGTTCCAGGGGTGACTGCAGTGAGATCATGTGCAGGTGGGACAGTCTCTGTCCCAGGTAAATTGTTCCTGGATTTGCTGCTATTTTCTGTGATGTTTCACAGACAGGAACAATTGCCTTTCTTCCCAGCAGTGCACTTAGAACATCAAAACAGTTGTCTGGCTCTCCGGCAGATCAACAAACACATTGAGCACAATTGCAGTTAAATAATTTGAGCTACGGAGAGGTACCCGTTAATGGTGGGGTTGTGACTCTGCATGGCAGGGTTGTGGCCATCTTCTCTTAAGTGATCGCTGCAGGACTTTTGGGGAAAGTAGAGAAGTAGCATCTCTCCTTTTATCTATCAGCGTCATCATTTACAATTTATCAAGAATGAAAGGGGTTTAGAGCAGGAAAGTGCAGAAAGGTATAAATGGCAGCTACTAGTACATTAATAAAAACATCACTGTGCTAAAGAAACAACAAAGCAAAAGAAAAGCTTCATAATAGAAGGGACTTTCTGTTGAAGCATTCTTGTAAGGGGTTTTCTGTGTTTCCTTGCTTTTAAAGCTGAGAATAACCCTCTGAGGAACTTTTATCCGTATTTCACAGATGAGGCTGAGGCACAGAGAACCTAAGTGATTTGCACCAGGTCACACAGTATCAGAGGCCAGATTTGAGCCACGAAATCTGCCTATAAAGTGTAATTTCTAAACAGCTACACCACTAGAAACTTCTATTGCCTTTTTGTTGTTGTTAACATTTTCAAGGTCTAAAAAGTGTATAAGCAAGCCAAATAGTACATAGAATATACAAACTCTTTGCACTATTAAAAATATATATATTTATACATGGTAGGTGTATGAACACTGTAGATGCATTGTGTACAATTACAACATACATTGGAGTGGGAAGGGATTTTAGAAGCAATTTATTTTAGCTTCCTACTCAGTGCAGGGGTCCCCAGAGAATCATCATTCAGCTTTGCTTGAACTTTAAGGTCAGGAGAATAAAAATACTAAGGACCAGCCTAAGAGCTGATGGTAATAATTGTTGTAACTATGGAAACAAAGTAGAATACAAAGTACAAAAAAAGGTTCTTAAAAGAGAATTAAAAAGACCATACACACTCAAGGTAGCGGCTAAGCACTAAATTTCTTGCCACCTGTAAAACATAGTAAAAACACTTTATTTGTTTGTTTTGATTAGATAAATAAGGATTTTGTGTTTGTGGGAAAGATTTATGATAACCATTCATATAATTAAAAATAGGAAGCCTGATAACCATTTATATAAGTAAAAACAGGATGCTGACTTCTAAATGGGTATAGAATACAAAACGTAGCCTACACAGGAAAAAAAAAATTAAAAGAGCAACAGTAGAAAAGAAACAGCAAGGAAACAGGAAAAGCAAAGAGCAGTATGTCAAAAACATACATTCTTCTAAGCCGGGCATGGTGGCGCACACTTGTAATCCCAGTACTTTGGGAGGCGGAGACCGGAGGATCCGGGTTCGCGGCCAGCCTCAGCTCTCTCTCTCCCTCTCTCTACCTAGTGAGGCCCTCCACAACTTCGTGAGACCCGGTTTCAAAAATAAAGCATAAAAAATAGGGCCGGGGGTGTAGCGCGGAGGTAGAACACCCCTGGGTTCAATCCCTGGTACCGCAAAAAAAAAAACAAAACCATACATTCTTCTATTAAACATAAGGTGTCTCAAAGTAGATTGAACAGCATACACAGTGATTTGCATTCATTACCCTGTGAATAAAAATATTCCTGCCACTTATCATACTGTGCCTATTTTATTGATCAGTATCTTCCAGAATTACCTTGAAGATAGGTAACATTTCATTGTTAAGTGAAAGAGTAAGTGTGCAGAGAAATGTGTCTGGGATGGTCTCATTTACTTAAAAAAGAAACTAGAATATATAGTCCTGTATGTATGTATATGCAGAGACCACATATCCAGAAGTCCATGCAAAATCCTGATAGAGCTTAGTAACAGTGGCTGCTTCTGGCAAAGGTGCTGAATGACTGGGAGACAAAGTGGGAAGAAAAATGAGTTTCCTGGGTCTCCTTCCAAGACATACTTAAGCTGCCTCCCTATTTTTATCAACTACCTATCATATAATTGCATGGATGTGCCATTGTTTATTCTGTTGATGAGTGTGTTTGTATCATCATTTATTTGACTACACTTTCTTGGGTGGAATCTGGTAGAAACCAATATTTTGCCATTATAAACAAGACTAATGAATATTCTTGGAAATATGTCATTTGTGTATATGCAAAAGAACTCTAAGAACCAGAATTTATTTTGAGTCAAAGGGTTGTTCTCATGACTTTGAGAATATTGCCAGATATATACTCTCCGTAAGCATTGTGCCAGGATATACTCCACTAACAAGGTCCTGAGAACATAGTTTTCCTCATACCCTTGCTCATTTTATTGCATTGTCAAACTTTTTGGTCTTTGCTCATCTCACTGGTGCAAATGATGGTGATTTGCATTTTGCTTACTTTGAGAGAGGTTGAGTATCATATTGTAGATTAAAGAGCCTTTTTAAATTTCTTTTCCTGTTTATATTCTTTGCTCATTTTTCTCTTGGGTTAACTCTTGCTGGTATTCTCTCTATAATAAGGATATTAGCCTCCCATTGGTTGCAACTGTGCTTCCCATTTGACTTTTGACTTTATGATTCTTTTTCTATGCAGAAAAAATAAAATTTTACATAGTCAAGTTTATTAATCTTTTTAAAATGGTATTCAGGTTTTATGTCACAGATAGAAAGGCCTACTTCACCTTGAGACTAGGTCATTTTTCTTCTAATATTTCATGGTTCCACTATTTGTTTTCATCATGATCCATCTGTAGCTTATTTATTTATTTTATTGTTTTAAAATGACTTACAAACTCAATGTACTCAATATGAATTGCACTAGAAATACCATGTTTTGGGTTTCTAAAACAGACATCCAGGCAACTACCTTTGGATATCAAACAGGTAATTGTCTAAAGAAGAGTAATTCATTTCAGTTTCTCTAAAGGGCTGGACAAAAACCAGCTTAATCGTGAGTCACAAGGAAGCCAATGTCAGTTTCTCCAGGAAAAAGAACCATGTGAACAATGAGAGAGTCCAACAATGGAACCAGCTCCTTATTGCCGTCTTCTTCGTGGCTTAGTAAGCTAACCATTTTTTTCTGAGTATTCCAGGAAGACTGCATTCTTTATTTCTTCAGTCCTCTTTCTGCTTTTTAAAGAAGGACTTTGACTTTTATAATGAGTAACATTACCAAGCAGTTCTTGGGAAATAAGCACAAGTAGTAATGAGATATAAGGACTCGTAATACCTAAATATCAAAGGAAATTTTATGGGAATTATATACTTTGTGCTAGAAAAAGAAGTTTTCTAAGATTGTTCAATGTAGGGGTGAAAGACTAAACTTCAGAGGCAGACACACTGGCTCAGTCCTGGCTCTATACGTGGTTATGTAACTGTGAACCTCAGTTTTCTCATTTATAAAATGAGGATATTAATACTCCCTATTACATAGGATTGTTGTCAGGAACTTTTCAAAGTTTAAATGCTTTGGGTAGTTTTTTTAAGGATTAAATACTCAATAATACTCAATTAAATACTCATTAAATATTCAGTAAATGTTAGCATTTTTATTATCTATCTAGATAAAATTTCACTGTGTAGTATTTTTATTCCATAAACGATGAGTGCCCACTGGGTGCTAAAGACTGTTATGGATTCTGGGGCATAAACAAAGATGATAAGGTACCTGTTCCCAAAGACCATAGCCTTAGGTTGTACAGAAGTATGGAGACAAAATATTAATGAAATCACTATTAGATGAATAAGGCTGAAAGCTCTGTACATTGTAATCTGAACCACAGAATAAATGGAACATATGACAAAGTAACTTAGGTTGGCAAGGAGCCTATGAATGAATAGCAACGGGGTTGGACAGACAAGGAGAAGCCTCCCCCACCCTCCAAACCGAAACAATCCCTCCTTTCATGCAGGTAACAGGAGGTGACGGCACGGGGATCAGGTCCTAATGCTCAGTCTTTCATGGCCACAGTCCCTCTTTTCATCTTGATGAGAGGATAAAAGAAATGGGTTTCCTGGCTAGTCTCATCCTGGTAAACATTTCGCCTGCCTTGCAGAACCGCCACCCTAGTTAAGTGCAATTTGCTGGACCTGCAGTTGGTTGAAAACAGCAGGGCTTTTGTTAGTGAATAGAGCTGTAGTGACAGGGAGGACATTTATAAAAAAATGCTGGTGTGTCTCATGCCTCATGCCAGCTGGTGCTATTAGTGCTCTTTTATGTGCCTCTTGAAATCCACTATTATCAATATTTAAAGCGCAGCCGGAGCATAACAAGTAACCAAATTTGGTTCTTTGGCATCCATAGTTAGTGGAGGCTTCTAAACAGAGGTGTTGTCCCACTGACAGTAGAAAACTTTGGAGAAGTTGAGAGAAATGAGTGGTTCCTGAAAAATGTGTCAGAGACATTTTTGGTACAGATTCCTGTTGGCTCTTCTCCAGTGGTTTTATTTTTGATTAAGAAGCAGCAACCCATGAGCCGAAGTACATGGCTAGCTGGAAGCCAGCCTTGACGTAGTTCATGGTCTGAGTTACTATTCTGATAAAAGAAGCAGTTCTCTTGAGGGTCTCTGGTTGCTCCATCAAGCATCCTATACCTATTCAAAACTGTCATCGCAAAGATTGTACAACAGTGGGGGAAGATGCCCAGGAAGTTATCACTTACAAAAGCAGACTGCAGCTGGTATCTACTTTAAGGACTGCCACTGTATGAATATGGACAGTGTCTAGACAAGATGTCTCTGATTAGAAATCCTTGATATGTTTGGGTAGTAGAAAGTGTTTAAAGTTTTTTCTCTTTCTTTTTAAAGTTTATAAGCTGTTGAAAATGATTAAAAATGGAAGCACTGTAGTTGGGTATGTCCACGGGCCACCCATAATTCCTTCCTCTGGGTAGGGTTTAGGTCAGTTGTCTCATATGAGCCAGAACTTCCTATTGGCTACCATGGAGACTGAAGTGGGCTGCCTGGAGCTGCTAGGGGGGTGGGCATGGAGCAAGCTTGAGGGTGCTAGAACCAACTTAGAATTCAGTACAGGGATTGGTTAGGGATGGCCCATGGGCCAGTTCTAATCCACCACCTCTTCTTTTATTTATCTCCCCATGAATTGGGCTGTGTTTATTGTGGGCTGTAGCTGTAGGTGTCAGAGGCTAAAATTTTCTCTGATGTCCTTGTTTTGTCTTTTGTCTCGGGTTTCCCTTGAGACTCCTTTATAAATAGGATCAAATGCTTGTAGTTCTTTTTAGCTGTAGTCCTCTGTTATACTGCAATCCTACTGATGTAGTGCACAGTGGAGGCTGGAGAAGCCCTCAACAATCCTATGATCGGGTCTTAGTCTTTACTGAGTCTCTACCATTATAGATTCAAGAGCCTTTAATTTCTTTCCTTGTCTGTATCCTTTTCTCATTTTTCTGTTGGGTTGATTAATTTTGGTGGCTGTTCTTATGGTTTAAGGAAATTCATTTTCCATTAGTGGCAAATATATTTCCCATGTGTCTTTTGACTTTGTTTTCATATTTTTATGCAGAAAAATTAAATATTAATAAATTGGACTATATAAAATTCTTCACATATGTTTTCAGAATTTTTTTTGATCCCTGAGATGAGACAGAAAGGGTGGGGTGGGAGGCTGAATTGGGTATTTGTCTTCCCCCAAGACAGTCAGGTTCTGTTAAGACCTCAGTAGATTAGGCTCTGGTGAGACAGCATCTCTTGAGGTCAGGCCTTGTCAAGAAAGACAGTTTAGATGTGTTTAAAATGATGACTTTTCCTTTAGTGCTGCTGGAAGCCATAGGGGATTACTTTTTGTTTGTTTGTTTGGTTTGGTTTTTGTTTTGGTTTTTAATCTCTACAGTGAGAACTTGGTTGAGCTAAGACAGATAAATCTTACAAAAACGTGGGGCTCCCCTCAAGGATGTACATCCAGGGGTTTATGATCTCTGAAGGTTGGTCAGGATTTGTATCTAATAATTAATCAATTACCTTTTAAGTATTCCTATGTAATGGACTCTAGAGTACACACACACACACACACACACACACACACACACACATACACCATAAGATATGATTACCTGGATCTGCTCATCTCTCCAGTTTGGGCAGTGGTGATGACCTCTGTGATCTCATTGCTCTCATGGACATAACAAGAGTTGTTGATTTTTAGTTTTTCAGCTTCTCTCTTGTTGCGAGGGCAGGAGTGATGATTTCTAAGTTCATCACATATGGAACCAAAAACCAAAGTCCACCATCTGTTTATGTTTAGCCTGTGAGCTATACAATATGGGGGGTTTTTTGCATTATTAGATAATTAAAAATAACAATTGTGACATATAAAACTTACATTGAATTTAAACTTCAGTATCCACAAATACACAATCACTGTTGTTCATTTATGTAGTTTATGACAGAATTGAGTACCTATACAACCAGCAAAGCTTAAAATATTTGCCATGTGGCCCTTTCCAGAAAAAAGAAATTTCTGGCCTCTGGTTTAGTACACTCTGGACACAGGATTTGGTAAGTTTGAATCCCTTGACACTATGCTGACAATCAAGGATGTTGAGTAGCTGTCAAGAGCTAGAGAGGATCCTCACATTTAAGGATGAGCCAGGAGCTTGCAGACTTGTGAGCAACAATGGAGGGTCAACCAAAGAATCATTTTCTGGTCTGGTTCAGAATAAAAGTCTTTGGAGTTAGGCTTGGTCCAGAGTCATTGTAGCTCAGCCTATCTGTAGAACAGGAAGTACTTGGTAATGGGCCAAGTGTTGGATCTTCTTAGGAGTGCCAAGGGTAGGAGGACACTGGTGCGCTGCACATTCTGAGCCAGCTCCAGTCTTTCCAACAGTTCTGGACACTCAGAGACTGCTGCAGCTACCTCAGAACTGTAATGCCAGTTTGAAACATGCATACTGTGTTCATGGTGATTTCCTATTCTTAAGTTGACCAAGAAGTATTCTAGTTTGGGGAGGGAGTGGGCTCATATCAGAAAAGTATTCTGAGCTAACCATCAACCTAATCCTGGGGTGTAATGGCCATGGAGAATTCCCTAAGCATTAATCAATTCGTAGAATAGCTCTGGGTTGGTCATTTACTCTGCTGGTGCTATTTACCCACTTACTCTGTCCTTTGAAGCCTGCTTTGGGTTTCAAAAGAAGCTAAAGCAGAAACTGTTTAGCTCATGTATATCCTATAATACTAGTCTATTATAAGCTCTGTAGGGAGTAGGAACTTCAGAAGTCTTGGCTATGACATATAAGTAAACCCTCTCAGTCCTTATTGTTATGTACAACAACTGTAACATGTCAGGAATTTCACTTCCTTATCTATCATGGGTTGATGCTGAGGAGGTCTCTGCTGGGATTATATAATAGGAAAGATGCAGACAACAAGAAGGTACACGATCTGGACTTTCTTATTCACTAAAGAAAACTTTCCTGAGGTCTAGCATGCTTAGAAAAGTGAGGTGACTACCCTTGGTCTCCCTTTGGAGGTCACACCATTCAGGTTAGCCTCGTTCACAGTAGAGTACTGGCTTCGAGTGTTTCTGACAATGGCCCCAAGCTGTAGCACCTGATTGTACACCATGCCACAGTTTGGTTTGATAATAAAGGTATGTTCCCCTGCTGCCTTCTTATGTTCTTTATCAGAGTGATGTGAAATCCACCCAGGAGGTCTTGTAAGTGAGCCATCGACAGATGACATTACATGCTAATGGAGATGGAGAAATAATGAAGCAAATGACTCATGCAGAGATAACTGAGGCATAGTGAAAATATAGGACATGTTCTTGCCTGTCTTACATTTCTCATAGCATTTAGACTTGATGAGGACCTCCCACTCAATGTAAAGATCACCTTAATAAAACTTGTATCATATGAAGTCCAAGCCTGTCTTGCACGTGTTACCCAAGGTGGGCAGCTCATGCCTTCTTCTGTGCATGGGGATGGACGAGTGCCACTGCATTAGTCAGGGATCTTGTGGTTGCAAGTGAAAGAATCCAACTGAAACTAGTTCTCTCGGCAAAACTTGGAAAGGGCAAATTTCAGGAAAGAGTGGAAACAAGGTTTGAATATTGAAAATCAGTCTTTTCATTCCTTTCCCTCCTTACTTTCCCTCCTTTCCTATTTCCCTCTCTGAACTTTTTCTAATCTTCTCCTTTATTCTTTCAGGCTGACTTCTCCACTTAGTGAAAAACATGACCTCTAGTAGCTTCCCAAATGCACAACCAGAAAGGGTTTGGGATTTGTTCCCTGTGGGGAGAGATCTGATTAGCTTTTTTCATCCTGCATCTGTACCACCATGTCACAGTCAAGGTGGCCAGTGTCAGGTTTTAGGGAGGGTGCTGGTACAGGCATGGAGACAGACCAAGGATCCAAGTAAGGGGAGTTTATTCAATGATGCATGGATGGGGATGGGTTCTGAAGAGAACTTCAGTCCACCTGCTATAGGGTGAGTGTAACCTTTATAGGGAAATATTGGGACAAGGTCAACTAACAGTTACACAGGGATGGGGGAGGGGGAGAGGAAGCAGATATTGTTATTGGAACATTCAAAGGTTTGGAAACAGAAAGCATTCTATGGTATATGAACAGGGTAGTCCCATTAAAGTTGTGATGGTCTGCGGGCAGAATATTCAAGGTTGTGACAAGGCTGGATAGGTCAGGCATGAGAGGGTGGGAGAAGGGGTCTGCATTACATTTTCTTACAGCCAGGAAGGAAGGACAACCCTGTAGAATGTTGTGGTGGAGCAAAGTACAGTTTTTGACAGAGGAAGGGGGAAGTTTTAGGCCAACAAAGCTAGAGACAGTGTTAGAGACATCGTGGACAACCAGGGTACTTCCATAAATTAAAATTGAATGCTTGTACTTCCTGCTTTTGCTTTCTTTTGAAACTCAAAATAAATCAGTTCTCTCTTCTTTGCAACCTTTCAGATATTCATATACAGCTGCCATGTCTGACCTTTTGGTATATGTCCACCATCGCCTGGCCTAGGTCTCCTGTCTCTAAGGATAGGATCCTCTTAGACTTCTCCCTGCCCCCTCCCTTTTTTTAATCCTCCTTGATCACCCTGCGTCCTAGCTCAGCCCTGTTCCAGTCCCTGAGTTCTCCTTAGTCATCACTCAACTGGCCTGGCAGCCACAGACCTGTCACCCACTATCATGTAGGAATGCGGTCCTTTCAGGAGAAAACAGGTTTGGGAACCTGATAGATCTGTTTTGATTCTGTGTCTCTCCCACTGAGTGAAAGTATGACCTTGAGAAACTGACTCAGCCTTTCACCGTGTTGTTGTAAAGTTAGGGACTAGTTACATATATGTAGTACCTAGCCAAAGGCCTGTGTGCGGTAGACATACAATAGGCAATGACTGCAGTTACTGTTACCATTATTTTTATCTCAATTTCTGGCATCCCACAGGAAAAGGACCTGTGGTTAGAGACCTTATACTCCATCCTGTGCCCATGGGAAACAATGGCCAGGTTCCTTCTATCCCGAGAAAGACAGCCTGAAGAGATGACTTGACCACATAAGGCAAAACTTGGACCTCAGGACTTCAGTTTCTCTTTCCTGCAGGCCTTAGATTTCAATCTCGGTGCTTAGGCCACTGTAAATGGAGCAGTTGCTTTTCTCTTGTTTTCGACCTCAGATTTTAAGCCAATTGTTTTGAGGGAAATAAAAGCCCCATTATCCCAAGTCAGGGAATTGGGCAGAATGTGAATTCCATCCAGATTAGCTATTAAGGGCTCTAAACATGCAGATGATTCTACTCTGGGGGCGTGACTAAGAGTGCTGGATCAACTCATTCAATCAATTGAAGGAAGATGCTTTTCATATTCCTCCTCTGGCTCACTGTCTTGGAATTTGGGCTCTCTGCGTATTGGCTCTAGCCTGCTTTTGTGGAGTTAACTGCCCTTGCTCTCTTGAGCTCACCTTCTATCATCCAGGCCAGAGAAATTCACTGTTGTGTGGATACGCACTTCTAAACATTTTCTCACATCACTGCCCCAGTGAGTGTCCTGCTCCAAACAAAATCCTATGGGTATCTACTATCTTAGACGTTTATCCATTCATTCTCATCTTTCTGTCTATTGAACAAAGCTGCTGTTTTAGGCATTGGAGATACAGAGGTAAACAAGACCAAGATCCTGGACTCATGAAATTCACAATCTAGTGTAAGAAATAGACAGCAAACATATAAATACATAAATACATTAATGCGAGGTGTGTTGAGCATTGTATTGAAAATCAAAGCAAGGTAAAGAAATAGAAATTTATGTTTATAGTAGGAAGGGGAGAGCCTGACTCTGTTAGACCTATTCATTGTGGTTCCTAGGATCTTTGAAACAACTTGGAGGAACGGGATGGGGAAGGGCATCTTGTTCAGAATACCTCCCAATTTAAGTATCTCTTTGACACTGTCTCTGAAAGGTTGCAATCCGTAGAGACCACACAGCATTGCTCTTGAGAGCATGGGCCTTGGACCTGAGTTGACCTGGGTTTGCATTCCAGCTATGTCACGTATGACCTGCATGGCCTTGGTTGAGTTACTCACCATTTCAGAGACTTCGTATTCCTCATCTGTAATGTGGGGGTAGAAGTAGAACAACTTTCTGAGCCATTGTGAGGATTAAGCTAATTTATGTACATAGAGCTATCAGGACAGAAACCGCACATAGTAAATGCTCAGTACCTGTCACCTGTTGTTATCTCTATTATCTTCTCGAGTTATCATGAACAATAAATGTGGCAATACATCGGGCATAGTGCCTGGTCACAACAGCACTATTGCTACTACTATTATTGTTATTTTTATTATCTAGTGACGGAAGGCTTTTAATGTGGGAAGTTCTTTGTCTTATGAGGAAGCGTATTTTCTTTTTTGATGGTCTATTCACTAAAAATACCATTTCCTATTGAACCCACGAGTGTTTTACATAAACATGGAGCTCAAGGTCCCATTTCTGACCTCTGGACCATGGCTTCCAGAGCCAAGGGCTTAGAGCCCAGCACTGTTGACCCTCCCTGTATGATAGCACACAGCACATTGTCCTTCTCTGAACTCTTCAAGCCATTTCTGTTAAAATCACTCAGTCAAACTCACCACTTATTGTTCTGCTACCTATTACCTTAATATGTCATTATTTAGTTCAAACCACACCCAGAACTTAAGTGCTCTAGGACAGGCATATTTTCCTTCCTGTTTTTAAACCATCCCCTTGAATGGATAGATGGATGGATCTCTCTCTCTCCCTCTCTCCTTTCCCCACCCCTCTGTACAGCACAGAATCAACATTTGTCCTCCTGACATTATTGATTGTGCTCAAGGCTATGGACACCTACAACCAGGCAGGGTGACATGGGAACCAGCCTCATTGCCTCAGATCCAAAAGCTGCTTGTATTTTGCTAGGGCACCTTTTATTAGGTTAGCTTCTCCGTGTGCAAGTCAAAATTGTGTCTTTTCAAAAATGTTCCTGCTGACTCATAATTTTGCTTGTCGTATTTTTCCTCCTCATTTACACCTCTGAAGTCCATAATGTATTAAATGATGCAAATGTCTGCTCTAATATTAGGGAAGGAAAGTAGTGGTTGAACTCTCACACTCACGTACCTTTCTGTATCCTTTGCTCATGATGTCTTTGCCCTGGCCACAGATGTTATATTGAAGAACGGGTCTTTAAACTGGCTTGCTTCCACTGTTTTCCTAAGGAAAATAGCCAGCAACATTTATTGAGAAATCACTCTGTCTTCATATCACTCCTACCTTTATTCTTCAGGTACATGATATTATTAAATCTTCCCAATCATCCTGTGAGTTCGAAACAAATATTATTCCCACTTTAGGGATAAGAAAACTGAGAATAAGAGAGATAAAAGATCTCAGTCCAAGACTAGATTTCTTTACTACTCCCCTTTATAGCTCATTAAGGACCAGTGTGTCAGTCAGATAATTTTTTCAGGATCTTTTCCTTATAACACAGCCTCATTTATTTATTTATAGTTTCAAATAGGAAGCAAATTACTACTAGCAGACTAGAAAGAGAAGACTTTGGGAGATTTGTTTTATTTATGCCATTAATCTACAAATTTGAGTTTCAGTTGTCCCTGCTTTAAATAAGCATTATGCTCCCAAATTCAGGTTCCTGAGACAGAATGAATATATTTACTTTTGCAGGATTAATCATAGGGTTCCCTTAATATACACATTCTTGCCTATGTTTCAATATTACATTTTGATTTATAAAAATTAATTATACACCCCAATTTTCAGGTGCATAAAATAAGACACATGTCCTCCCACCGGTTAAAAACATTAAACGTGTGACTCATTTCATTGCTGAAGTCCCTCTAATAGAACAGCTATTCGCTTCCCAGGAGAACTCAGTCTGCTCTTTGATCTGCCGTCTCGTGCATCCTATCAACCCAGCCGGTCACTCCTCTGACCTTATCCACTGCGACTGTCTGCCTCGCTTTCTCCTCACAGCTACACGTGTGGATGTAGTCGTTCACAGGACCAGTGCACCTAGCACGGCCACACCGAAGTACTTTCCTTGCCTTCAAAGAACATCCCATTTAGTTGAGTGGCTAGGTCATGCACACTGGATCATTAGACAATCTGGAGCTACACAGTGGTGCTGTTGAGAAAAGGGCAGATCTCATGACAGAACTCAGAGTAGACTCAGAGGAAGTGTGGGTGAGACTTGAGCCGGAGTTGGAGTCCATGGGTGGAGTGAGGGATGGGGTACCTTCCGGGTTTGAGAGATGGGAATGGTTGGAAGACCTAAGACGGTGTAAAGGAAGAGCTTTTTGAAGCTGTGTAATTATATCGCACTGTGTTCCAAACAATCTTGAATGTGTGATGCTGGAATGAACCTAGCATGAGGTAGAGCTGGTCTGATACACTGGCCACTTTTACTTTGGTGTGTATGAGATTTTCAGGAAGGAGGTTTGTGTGGTTCCTCTAGGATTGACAGAGGACTTTTCTGTTCCCACATTGCTGCTGACTGTCGGAATGTGGTATTTGTGCATGACCGCTGAAACACCCCTGTGCCGTTACTTGGTGACCCAAAAGAGGTATTTGAAAAGGAGTATGTATTATTTTGCTTCCTTTCCATAGTAATGACAACTTTTATGAGGATGGTCAGGGAAGTTATTTTCACTTTACTGAAAAGAAAATAAACATTTATGTTTTAAGTTGCTAAGACACAAGGATGTGATCTTTTAAATATTATAATTACATAACATATGAAATAATATATAAATACATTGCATATGCACTTATACATACACTTTATATACATACCCATGCATTTATATGTGTCGTGCTAACTCCAGTGTTTCTGGAAGCTTTAACCTAATTGAGGTGCCTGACCTGAGATCGTATTGGATTTTTCCATCGCCTTTTGGTCTAATGAACCATGTAAACCTGCCCTTCTATTAGGGATGGCTGGTGCTAATTTCCTCTATCAATTTGATGCTCTTCTCTTTTCTCTGTGTATGTCATTTTTAATGAGATAAATCAGTGTCTGGGGGAGGTTTATGGGCAAGAAAAAAGATAAGAGCCTCTCCAACAACTGGTGCCAGGTTACGATGCCTACACATCTTAGACAACATGCTGAGCTGTGTGCTGAGTCGCGCCCTTTGTGGTTAACTGCTTTAAGCTAGAACAAGGTGAACAAATGAGAACGGCTTGGGAAAGCTACCAGATCATAATGTCTGACATTCGTTGGGCGCCCACTGTGTGTAGACGCTGTACTCAGTCCTCCCATGGTTTTTCTTTCTTAATCCTCAATTATTATTGTCTTCATTTTACAGAAAAAGAAATGGAAGCTTTAGAGGTTAATGTGGGTGGTTCAAGATGGTATAACTAGAAGCTGATGGAGCTGCTGGCTGGGGAGGGTTTTTTTTTTAATTAAGTAAAATAGTTCATTGGAAGGAAGTTTTAATGAGAAGCCAGGTGCATAAAGGTAAAGAAAAATGAGAGACCAGCTGTAAGACCAGACGTTTCCTTCCAATACCAGTGACAATATTGTCACCATGGCAGGTGCAGACATGATCATGGGGACAGACTTCTCGCATGTAAGATATACCTTTAAAGTTTTAAGTTGTAAGGCTATCTGAATGTGCTATAGTAAAAAGAAGTGGAAATAAACATGCACAAGAAATCACTGTAGGGCTTCACAAAACCCTCCTGTGTGAAATGATCTCTTCTACCCAGACGTCATGCCAGATATTTCCTCGTTTGTGATTAATATCCTTGCGTAGTTTTTCTAGGTGTCATCTTAGTGTAGGCAGCACATCCATCGCCTATGCAAATTCACTGAAATTCAGAGTTTGTCTCTTCACACTCACTACCCCCCTTACTTCTTCCCCTGAGATGACTTAGTGTCCTCACTCAGCCTTTGCTTATAAACAACACCCCACTTCATCATCTCCCCCAGCAGAACTTCTCCATTCCTGACTCTGGCCTCGCCACCTTGCTCTCTTACACCAGCAGTGAGCAATAATGGGTCAGTTATCAGATGGAATGCTTTAGCCATAGATAATATGATTCCTCTCCTTCCTAGAAAACTCTGCCATAAAATTTAAGCAGCATGTTGATTCTATGGGTTTTCAGCGTCTGATTTGTAATATATTGGAGTAGGGGGTGTTCTTTTAAATTCACCAGGGACTTTCCCCATGCTTAAATCAGAATTCCCTTTGCTTATGCATAAGCCTGGTTCTGCTTGGAAAATTGAAGCCAGTCTTTCATTTTCCACCTGACACCCCATGACAGATGGAAATGTCCCTTCTTTTCCTCCTCCTTATCTCTCAGCATCCTTCTTCCCCGAACAAAATGAGCATTTGTGACCCTTACTGAGTCAATTCCATTTAAACAGAAGGCCAGATACACCCCAATGTATTCAATTATTTTATAATCAATTCCCTTTTCTACAGCATCTTTCTTCCAAGAGTCAGAGAGCATTTTACAGACTGTATTGGCAACATTATTACAAGTCGGAGCACAGTGACCTGCATCTAAGGACAGCGATTTAGCAGAGAGTGAATATGAAAAGACAAATTCAGTTTCGATGAATGAATAATAAGCATTTCGTGTGTTATCTAAGTAAGGTGACAGCTAGAGAAACCAGCTCAACACATAAATCACTAATGAAGGTATTTCAGGCAAGCACAGCTGGTGTTTGGGTGGGGAGGAGGCCAGCAAGTTATTTCATATTGTGGACATTTAATATGTCTGCAATTAAGGATTAATGGTACACATGTATTAGTTCAAAATATTTGTTGAGCTCCCACTATGCACCTGACACTGGCCTCTGGGTCCTGGGATGACAAAGGATTAGAGATGCTGCTGTGGGGTGCAGTGGGCAGCGCCTTGGCCACAGTGCTTGCCTTCAAGAAGCTTATAGGAAGACACAGGAGACATCGTAAAGGTGATTAGGAGATGCAGAGGACAGATAAGCACAACGAAGATGAAATCGATGGAGCAGAGGTTGCAAAGTGGCATATTCATAATGGCCTGCTCAGGGTTTAAAAAGTGAATGTTCTTTTGAGCCAATATTGAAAGATTGAGAGAACACACACACACACACACACACACACACACACACACACACCATTATACATGCCTGAATCTTAGATTTTAAGATTCTTTTGAATAACTTAAATCCTATAACTTGAAGCCCCCTAATTCCCAGGTAGCAACTCGCTGAGGCTGAACAGCCATTTAGGTAGGGCAGCCAGGTCTCCAATTAGCCACAGCTTCCACCTCATTGGCAATGTAGAGTTCACTTACACACCAGCGACCCTCTTTGCATACGCCTCCTTCCTCTCTAAGCATTTGAGCTTGCAGAGTGCAGAGGGGATGAAGAAGGGAGGTGTCAGTTCTATTTTGAGAGGTGTCAGAAACAAAGTGACTCTTGAATATTGTTAAAAGTTGAAATGTTAATTAGGTGGAAAGTAGTGGATGGACATGCCCTGCAAAGGGGATTAGAAAAGGAGAGGTAAGCAGATGCGTGAACTATTAGGAGCACCGCCATTCTCTGCTTGAAGCATAATGTTGCAAAGGGATTGGAGAGGTAGGGAAGGGCCACATCTTGGGGGATCAGATCTTGCTTGGCAGGTTAAGGAATTTGTACACATTTTTAGCCTTTTTCTCTCTGCAACACCCTCTACCCCAAGACAATAATGCAAAGAACTAAAATTCTAAAGATGGGTAAAGCCATTCAATTACCAAGACCCAAATCTTGAGGCCACCCTAGACATTTTTTTTTTGTCTATATCAAGTCCTGCTAATTCACCTTCCAATTGTTCCTGGATTTCTACTTCTTTACATCTTCATCTTGCACTACCGTTGCTGTCTGTCTCTGTCTCTGTCTCTCTCTCATTTGCTCACTAAGTTCCTTCCAAGCTCTCTCACAATACCCAGATGTGTTTCTTCTCACCTTTGGACTGTCTGTATCCTGTCTCTGGCAAGTCCTCACTCACCCCTCAAGTTTAGCTTGATACTAACTCAAAGTATCTTGCCTTGACCTGACCCTACTACCACCTATTTCTTCTTACACAAGCCAGGTCTCCATGTGTGTGTCCTCACAACATTCTTATGCTTCTCCTCCACAGAGAGTACATGATAGTGTAATTGCGTGTGTGATTATCCACACAATGGTTCTAATCCTAATTCAACTGTGAGCTCCAGCAGAGCAGGGATGGGGTGGAGTCTGGCTTGCCACTTTACCCCATCAGGTAGCACATTATCACTGTGCAGTAGTACCTATAAAATCATTTACTTCCCAAAATACTTTCTATGGTAGTAATACAGAAGAGTAATAATTTCTGCCATATTATCACTGAGGAGTAATAACAGAGTGACTGGTTATATGCCCAGAGGGACCTTGTATATTTATTCAAATAATATATACTAGAGACTCATGATGTGCCTAAGATTGTTTGGGGAGCTAGTCTCTGTCTTTGTGGAATGCATGTTGGTGGATGAATAAATGACAGAGGCCAGAAAGAATGAACAAGAAGGAAGGAGGGAAAGATGAAAGGAAGAAAGCAAGGATAAAAAAGCAAGAGAAGAAAGAAGGGAAGTAAGAATTACTAGCCTTAGGGATGGAATAATTTGTCTTTGATAAGAGGGCTGGCCTTTCAAACTCAACTAAGCTCTCTTAATACTTATTAATAATTAAAATAATCATGCTATATAATTGAGAAGTCAAAAGTAGAAATCTGTTCATACTCCATGGTTTCTAGAGGTTTATAAAGTGAAACTTTTAAGTTTGGAAAGAACCATGTGATAGCTGTGATTCAAAGACTTTGACAGTGTGTTCATTCAAAGAAGAAACAGAATCTAGATCCTTAAGGAGTTAGGTAAATTCACAAATAAACATTTATCAGACAGAGATTCCAAGACCAGCACCAACCTTTTCATTCTGATATTTTAGGCCAAACCAAGTGTTGACAGTTTCTGAGCCACACCTAGACTTTTAGTGAAAATATGAAAACAAGAAAGATATTTGGCTTCTACTTCCCCTAAGTATTTTTCAGTTTCCTTCTTTGCAAACCTTTATCAACATTTATTCACAAGACTTTCATAATAACCAAAGAACTCAAAAGGCAACCACAAGAGAGGGCCTCTTCCCAGCATACAGGCAACCAACCACAAGATTACTACCAGAGAAGTAGAATAAAATGCACTATGTAGATACATAGAGGGAGTGTAATGGTTTATGTGGAATATATTGATCCCACTTCTAGACATGAAAAATCAATACATTTAAGTAGACTTATTTAAAGTGAGCTGGCTTCTCCATAAGCAGTTTGATCAACTATTAGCATCCAATGAAAGGAATAATATAAGACTTAGCATGGGTCATGACTCGATTCTACACCCAGAAAAAAAGAGAATGCATTTCCTTCCTCTTTACTACCTCTGGCAGACAGTGGCCTGTTGAAGGTTTGCTCAAGCAGCTAATTTGAAAGTCTGGAAAAAACAGGTTGTTGGAAGAACTAGCTAGAAATAGGCTACAGCCCAGACCTCCTAAAGAATGTCTTGAAGGCTAGCATCTAAATTTTCTTTAGGCTTTCCTCTGCTTCAGTGCTTGAAAAACCAGGCAAACTCAAAGATTATTATGATAAGTAGTGTTAAAATAATATAACTTACAATTATATCATTAGGAGCTAGCCTTTATAATTTTTATGGTAGATGCCAGGCACCATATTACCTATAACATAAATAATTACTAAAATTACAAAATTCATGTTAGGCTTGGTAGTATAATTTCTCTTATTTGTAGAAGAGGAAATTTAGGTTCATGCAAGTGCAAATGACTTAAAGTCCCACAGCTGGGAAGTTGCGTGGCTGGGGACATAAAGACTTGAGTCCCTTTGGCTCCAAAGCCTGGGCTATTTCTACCACACCATGCTTAATGAAAGTAGAACAGTGCCCTACAGGATGAAACAAGGCTATATCATTAATGCCATTCTAGTCTTTTGTTGGGCTCTGAGTATTAACCACATTACCCCTGGAAGAAATTACCATCTTTTATTTTGCTTTGAAATGACCTTCCCTGAGTTGCACATTAAATTCACATATTTTTTTCTGTACCCTATATGGGCAGCTCCAAGGTGGTCCTATAGAGTCAGAGACCCCCTGATCCCTGAATCTGGCTGTCTTGGGCAGCAAATCACTTCATCTCCTCCCTCCAGACTTTACAATTCCTGTATGTGCCAGATACTTCAGAAAACAGACCCTTTGTATTGAATTTCCAGACCACAATTCCCAGACCACGGAAGGATGAGGAAAAAAATTTTTTGTATTCCGTCATCTGTATTTACGTGGATAGATTATTTTTAGAACAGGTTTAAAAAGAAGGGAAAAAAGCCCACCTCCAAACAAACAATTTCCTGATCTAATACAGAGGATGCAGGAGTCTTTGCCATCAATAGATTACACAGGATGTCAGCTGTTGCTACAACAGAGCTTGTTGGAGTAGTCAGACAGTGAGATATCTGCAAGGATGACCGACTGTACAGGGAAAGGGAAACAGAGGGTTTGGATTATTTAGAAAACCCACACTTGTTCTTTAGCAGGAAGCAAGCAGTTAAAACTCTGGCAAGCAAAGCTATTCAAGTGCTCATCTAACACAAAAGGGTCAGTAATGTGTACAATGTATTTCTTATGGGCAAAAAATAGAGAAAAAAAGGGAAAGAATAACTTTATCTCTCCACCCAGAGACTACCATGTTTTAAAATGACTATATCGCTCAGGGTTATTGTGTTTGTATGTATGTGTACATATACATGCATGAGTATGCCTGTATACTTAAAAAATAGGACTGTATTACATATTTTGAATTTTTACCTGCCTTCACTTTTTTATTTGAAAATACACCATGTACAGCTTTTTCTGGAAAAAGAAAAAAGTTCACTACTTTAGAGTATTACTTGAATAGATCTACAAATAGTCATTGGCTATATTTCTTTCTTTCTACCTACAGATTACAAACTATGTATGATGACATTTTTGTAACTAAATTGTTGCTCAATACTTACTCATTTCCTTAGGATAAATTAATAAAAGTGACATTAATAGAGTAAAAGCTCTGCATATATTCAGGATGATTAAATAATACCCCAGAAAAGTGGTTTCAGTCTACAGTCTGGATATAGAAAATGCCATTTCTCTAATCTTTACTGAGTGTTTATCATACCGAGTACTAAAAAGAAAACATTATTTCAAAAGCTGGCCATATATTCATCTTGATATCACGATAAATGGGAAAATTAATCTTAAGGAAGGACTGTAACTTTTATTTAGAAAAATACCTGCATGGCTTTTTGTAGTTGTGAAAGACTAAAGTGTGGTTTGGCAAACTTTTATCTGTACAGAACCACATAGTAAATGTTTTAGGCTTTGCAGGCCCTACAAGCTCTGTTGCAACCATTCCGCGCTGCAGCGCATGACACAACTGTAGATAGTGTCTGTGCTGTAATAAAACTTTATTTATAAATACAGGGCATTGGACTTACTGAGTTGTGGATTGCCAAGCCCTGAGCTAGACGTCTGGGTGTGGTCTTTAAGAATAAGATTGAGACAAAAACAGAGCAACGATGCCCTGTGTGATGAAGTAACTCTTGGAAGGAGAGGTGGTAGTTAGAGGTGGTAAAGATTTGGGGGAGGTGGGAGAGAATTTGGGGGTGAAAGGAGATGGCCAGTGTCTGGGTAGGAGGCAGTGTAATAGTGTGTTTTGGAGGGATGAGGGAGGAAAGATACAGTTCCATGGAGGAGTAGGTGGAAAGAAGACCACATCCTCAGGAGGTACCATGGAGGAAGGAGTGCTTGAGAATTCAGCTGGGGGGGAAATCGAGACCAGACCTGATAGGAGATTGAAATTTTGTTTCTCTCTTAAAATCTTCAGACATCCAAGGAATGCTGGATTCCTCTCTACTGTGGGTCTGTATCAGACAGGGACCAGGCAGAAAACAGATGGAATGCTGGAGCATGGGCAGGGGCTGGGTTAAAGGAACCAATCAAGATGACATGGATCCAGCAATAGGGGGGAAGTCTTTGGATGCGATGTGGTGCCCTTGGCTCCAAATGTTGGGAGGAAGGAGCTGTGTCAGCAGAGTCTGGTAGAAGCTGGAGCCATGGAAGAGTGGCCCACCTGCTGGCACTTGTAGTGGTGTGTAGCCAAGACCGCAGAAGACACCCAGGTGGGTGGGACTGTTAACATAATCTCTCTGACCCCCTCTTTTTTTCATCTTTGTTCTCCTGCCTGCGATCCCAATGGTTGGACGAAATGGGGTTTAGAGGGCAACTGAGACTGAGTAATGGAACCCAAGAAAGTCAGTCTCCCAGGACAGGGAGAAGGGCAGAGTTGACTTGGGAATGTCGAGTTGTAATGGAGAATGTCCAGCCTTTGTATTTGAATAGTATAAGAAAGGATATGATCAGAAAGCTGGGGAGCTTGGGATATCACTGTTAAAAAAATCTGCTAAATTATTTAATGAAAAATAATATTGTATTATTTAAATTCTGTGTATGTGTTTTTAAACATAGGCAACCAAGCTAAGAGCTTTGGCAATAGAAGGAGGTGACAGTAGATACATATATAATTTGAAATTGTTGTTTGATTTTGTTTCAGCTTTCAAAGTCCAATATATTCACTAAATTAATTTATATGTGGCATTTATGCAAGTTTTCCTTTTCCTGAAAAGAACTACCAACACTAGAAAAAATAATGAAATTTTAAAATAGAGGGGAAAATTGTGCTCACTGAGTTCCTCTGCATTTCTGGCAATACGTCATATTTACTGGTAAAAAATGGAGTTGTGTTTATGTCACATCAGACACACTAAGAGTTAGTGAAGAGTTCCTATTTGTGTCTGAGGGACAGAATGATCATCTACACATGAGTCAGCTTCCAAGGTTGGTAGAGGGACTAAGACAATGGCAGCTCCAGTCTTCTTCTGTGTGGCCCAAGAAATCTTTGTATTTTTTTTTTTTTTTTTTGCG
>PVJS01005783.1:0-30975 GCA_004027185.1 Glis glis
TGCTGGGCTGTGCGTGTGCGTTTGCAGAGACTTTCTATAGCTGCCTCAATTCAACCGCTTACTGCAAAATGAGAAAAGGCAGCTAATTCTGGCTTCATCTTGTTCCTTCTCGGCCCACTCAGAGGAACTGCAAGCCACTCTCCGCTGCTTTCTCATCTTTCAAATCCCTCAAAGTGAGAGCAATTAAGAGCTCTATTTGAAGCTCCAGCGAACTTTCTTGCTGTGAGGAAGCAAAGGCCGGTGCTTGGTTGATCACCGAATTTTCCAAATGTCTTGTTTTCAGCGGTTTTTCCTCTTACCTCCTGCGCCTAGACCCCTCAGCGCCCTGCAGAGCTCTGTCCAGCTCTCTGGGAAACTGGATACGATGCTGGAGGCTTTCCTAATTGCCACAAACACTGACACTCAGGGCAGCGCCACCCCCAGCCCGCGGGACTGACAGTACCGGGGTCTCAAAGAGACCAGCCATCCGATTTCAGCTAGAAAACACAGGAATACACCTGCCGCTGACTCCAGGCACTGTCATCGACTCAGAGAGCTGCTTGCTTTGTTTACTTTGGGTTTCTGTTGGTGGCTTAGCCCACAACTGAAAGAGCAAGTTTCCCCTGCTATGCAATACCCTCCACACTGTCCCTTTCACGCCACCAGGGAGCAGACACCATTTATTCCTTTCTTCGCTCATTCATTCATTCATTCATTCATTTCTTGAGCACCTGCTAGGTGCCAGGTGCGGCTGTGAACAGACCTAAGAGAACCATCTTGCAGCCAGCAAGGGAGGAGACAAACAATCAGGAAAAGAAATTCTGGAGGGTGTTATAATCTCCATGGAGAAAACTAAGGCTAGGGAAGCGGTGCGGGGGTGCCGGGGAAGAGGGAGCCAGCCGTGGACAGAGACCCTTTGTCCCGGTGTCCTCTGATTCCTCCTAACCACGTCCTCATTTCTGAGCCCACTCCGCCTGTGCCCAGGTGAGCTTTGATAGTGTAAAACAAATGCAGCGAGAGCCTTCTAGGCTAAACAACTCCAAGCTGTGGTCATACAAAACCCACAGGATGTCGGGCCCCGCCGGCATGGGCAGATGACCTCAGGACAATCCGGGCCTCTAGCTGGTCTCTACCCATCCCACCGGGCATAGTCCATCTCACGCGTCAGTAGACCCATCTCTACAAACTTGGCCTACCTCCCTCCTGCTGAAAAGCTTCCAGTGGAGTCCGTCCCTCTTGGAACAAGCAGACTCCTTGCCACAGTCCTCCCCCTGGGGGTCCATGCCACCAGGTCTGCTGGCGTTCCTCATTCGCTTTGACAGGCCAGGCCAGGCCCTGGCTTAGCATGGGAGCACAGAGCAGAGGGCTCCCCCAGGCTTCAATCCAGCTATGTCACTCGCTAGACTCTAGGTGCATCATTCAATGTCCCCATACCGCAGTTTCCTCACCTGTGGAATGGGGGTGGCAACCTACCTCGGAGGGATCTATGAGGGTTACACCAGTGACCTAGGCGAAGTGCCCAGACAGCGCTTGGCATGGTGAGAACAATGTGTTAGAAATTATCATTCAGCCAGGTGTGGTGGCACACGCTTGTAATCCCAGTACTTGGGAGGCTGCAACAGGAGGATCACAGGTTCGCGGACAGCCTCAGCTACTTAGTGAGGCCCTCCGCAACTTAGTGAGACCCTGTTTCAAAATAAAGAATAAAAAAATAGGGCTGGGGATGTAGCTTGGAGGTAGAATGCCCCGGGTTCAATCCCCAGTACTGCAAAAAAAGAAAAAAGAAAGAAATTATCACTCCCTTAGCTGCCATTTTTTGGTCCTCCATAAACCCCAATGTCCCCTCGCTCACCTCCCGGTGTCCCTCTGTGGAGAGCAGCAAGAACCCCCCCCCAGTCCTGATGCAAAATCGCATTTCAGCGCTAGAGCGTTGTCTTTGAGGCTATAATATGAAGAAGAAGAAAAGGAGAACTTCAGTCCTTTTACAAGAAACTATTAGAAATAGACTTAATATTTCATTCAGTGTGAAGGAAAACAGTCACTTGGAGAATGAGTTTCTACACACTGTGCAGGACAGAAGGAGCCTGTTTGAGACAGTTGGAACTTCCAAGACAGGGACATTTTGGGGCAGGCTCCAGCGTGGGGAGGCAGGTGAGCAGCCCCACAGTGCTCTGCATCTACATCTGAGGGGCTACACCAGGCCTGGGCCTCCGTGTGCAGTCCCCCACGATGGGGCCAGGTATTCAGGTGT
This sequence comes from Glis glis, assembly GCA_004027185.1. Taxonomy (NCBI): domain Eukaryota; kingdom Metazoa; phylum Chordata; class Mammalia; order Rodentia; family Gliridae; genus Glis; species Glis glis. The sequence continues at coordinate 2,231 of PVJS01005783.1, forward strand.
GATGTCACCCTGCATACCAGGAACAGGATTCTGGGGCCAGTTGAGCCTAGGGACAGAATAATAAACCGGGTCATATTTATGCATCTGTAAACTTTTTGTATTTAAAAGGAGATGGTTGAGCCAGGTGTGGTGTCACATGCCTGTAATCCCGGTACTTGGGAGGCTGAGACAGGAGGATTGCAGGTTGGAGGCCAGCCTTAGCAACTTGGTGAGGCTCTCAGCAACTATGCAAGATCCTATTTCAAAATAAAATAGAGCTAGGGGTGTAACCCGGAGGTAGAATGCCCCCCCCCCAGGTTCAATCCCCAGTAACACACACACACACACACACACACACAAGGCTGGGGGTGTAGCTCAGAGATAAAATACCCTGGATATAATCCCCTGTACCCCACACACACACACAAAGGAGATGGTTGTGTAGTCAAAATTCTACTGCTATAGTTCTAATCCTTCTATTCCTTATTATATTTGCAACACTGTTCGTGTGTTCCCCTTATTTTTAAATATGTAACTTTAGGGGAAATGTATGGGGGGATTGTTGCAGTTTAGCCCTAGCCATTCATCACGCCCTGTTCTGGGATCCAGCTGAGAAATGAGATGGGTCTTTGAGAAATGGAAACTGAATCGTGAGCTTCAAGATGGCTAAATCGCAGTAGAACATAGTCAGATCAGGAAGCAAAGAACCTGCTAGTTCTCACCCTCCTGCCCTAGACTCTGGGACCCTCCCGCTGAAAGAGAGACCAAGCTTTTTGTCAATCCCGTAGCCTGAACCGAGCTGAGAGAGAAGAGGAAATGTCCCCAAGGGCTCTCAGCTCCTCCCCAGGGGCCGCAGGTGGATGGGTGACGTTGACCCCACCACTTGTTAGAGATACACATGGAGCGGTTACAGGTGGAATCATATGGTTTCTGCGATTTGCTTTAAAACACTGCAGGAAAACAGCGGAGGAGGGCGGCAGCAGATGAGCGAGAACCCGCAGGCTGCAGAGGCTGGGGGCGGGCGCGTCTTTCTTCTTTCATGTCTGTTACAAGCAGCTGAAAGCTCTATGGCCATTGGGTGTCAGAGCTTCTTCCCCCACAGTCAGATGGCCGGCGGGGAGGGTGCAGGAGTGCGGGGTGGGCAGCTGTTTCTTACCTCTACCCTCCCATCTCACAAGCTCTTAAACTGCCCCCAGACAGCCTCATTTACAGAAGGGGCATCCACCGGGTCTGCACGCCAGAGCCCTGCTCCCCTCTCTGGGTTTCAGTGCTGGTTAATTTTTCAGTGCTTTCAGTGCTGGCTCATTTCTGGCCTGGTTAATCCCTTCCCACCTCCCGGGAAGCACAATGCTGGGGAAGCTCCCTCCCTGAGGATTCTCAAGGTCTGTGCTCCTGCCTAGCTGGCGGCTGTCACCTGGGGCTCAAAATCAAACCACCCTAGGGCTGGGGCTGTAGCTCAGGAGGAGAGCATTTGTCTTACATGTGTGAGTCCTGGGTTCCATCCTCAACATTGAAAAGGAAAAAAAATAAAATAAAAGCCCAGGAAACCTTTGCTAGACCTTGCCTGAAACAGTATGCTCTTTGAAAGCACCTGCATTCTCACAAAATTGAATGAAAAGAGGTTTTCAGTCACAGAAAGGGAAGGGTCATGTGTTTTCTCTCATATGCGGAAGCTGGGGAGTAATCGGGATACCAGAGGGACTCCAGATAATGGAAGAGAAACTCCAGAGAAGCAGGGAGGTGGTCTAGGGGAAGGGGAGGAGGAGAGGGAGGATCAATGAAGGAATCACTTCCATCGACATTATATACATATGTGAGAATACCAGTGTCAGCCTCAATACCCTGTATGGGGAAGGGGAGGGAGCCGACGAAAGCCCGCCAAGTGCTGTGTGCATGTGTGTCACCATCACTATGAACTACATTATGATGTGAGACTATAATGCACCAATAAAAGCATATAAAAACAAAAAATAAACATGACCAGGATTAAAGAAAGAATGAATGAAAAGAGGATTTCATAGCACTCCAGGCTTAGTACAGAATGGAGACAAATTATATTACTGCCAGGACTCCAGAAGTCTCCCCACACCGATAACCCAGCCTAATCTTCTCTTTTTGTTTGTTTTTAATGACTTTTTTTCTGATCATAAAAGTAATACCTGGCTATTACTCAAAATAGGGAAATTCAGAAAAGTATAAAGAAGAAAATTAAAATCACTCATAATCCTACCAGTAAATATGAATTTACATGTAGGAAAAGAAAGAAGTAAAGTGTTGTTAGCATAGTGTTCTATTTTCTTTATTATTTTCTATGTATAAATTTACATATATTGGGGGGAAATTGGGGACTGTGCTGTACGAGTATTTCTATCTTGGTTTTCTCATTAAATTGTGAGTGTGTTCCAGTGACATTATTGCAATCGCTGCAAAGATCCTCACCCCCTACAGTCTCCTCTCAGCACAGCACTTGGGATCTCCCATCTCACTCAGAAGAAAACTGAAACTTCATAGAGGCCCCAAAGCCCGGGCCTGATCTGACCCGGTCACCGGACCTTATTTATGCCCATGTATCTGCTGCAGCTGGCCTGGTGTCCTTCCTCCCTCTCCAATGCTCCGTCTACACTGCTACCACAGGGCCTCTGCACATGCAGAAGCCAACCTCCCCTCCCTGGTACATGTTCCCTTCATACACTTTCTTTCTCTTTCATATACTTCTCACCATCCAATATACTATATATGACGAAATGTCTGCTTGCTTCTTGCCTGACTGTCTGGGTCTCCATGACACTAGGCAATTTGTCTGATTTTCTTCCCACTAATGTACCTGCAATGCCAAGCAGAGCCTCTGGCATACAGTAGGTGTCTAATGCATGTGTGCTTGGTAAGCAGACCCCTTTTCCTCCTGAATCACTGGCCTCGGGTGGTTTGAGGGGGATCTCTCCTCTCTGATGGCCAGTCCCCCTGAAGACAGCCTGCTGCCACCACACTGACCCAGGACTCCCTGAGAACCCCCAAGTCTTCCTTCTCCAACTCCCAGGAGATTAGCAGCTCCCTGTTCAGGAGTTAGAAGAGGCTTCCTGTTCATCCTGACTCCCGGTCAGCTCTCATGACCTGAGCCCGTTTACTTCAGATCCCTGTGCACACATCATGTGCACGCGCGTCATGCACACACACACACACACACACACACACACATACACATGTGCATGCCAGCCTGCTCCTGCCTGTGCCTCTCCACTGCCTTGAAATATTCATCTCCCTTTTGGCCTCTGTTCATAACTGTGGAAAGTAGACATCTTCCCATCTTTCCCAGCCTTTCTCGAACAGAGCTTTGGTCTGAGTTAATGAGTTAGTTATGTTAGGATTATTCTGAAGCTCCTGTGTGACCATGGACTGCATCCCCAGCAAAAGCTCTTTCTGTAAAAAGCTTTGCCCGCCACCTGTTCCCTGGCACACAGCTCTCAACTGACAGCAGGTGCTCAATAAACAGATACAAGGAAGCGGGCACGCCCCGACTCGGGACTCAGCCCCACCAGTATCCACCACGCCCTCCCCAGTTGGGCTGCCTACCTGCTGCTGGCCACCGGACCCACATTTGCAAAGTGGGACGTGAATTACAGCTCTGGGAAATGGTGAGGAGCACTGAGCACTGTATTTAGAACATGCTCAATAAACAGACCTTACGGCATATACACGTGAATGCTCACTGCATCCGTGCATTGAATAGGTGTTCACTGAGCACTAAGCTCTTTAGCAATCTAGAAAGTGAGATGATTATTCGGCTCTAATGATCAGCTCTGAGATCTCAATTGCTCTGTTGATTCAGAAGTTGTCCCTAGATGTCAGAGAGGGTGTGGGGAATGCGTGTCATCTGCATGCCTTCTAAATACTAGTAGATTATTTAAGTTTTAAGTGGTGATGAAGTAGCAGGTTAGAATGTCAAGGCCGCAGTAGCAGAACAATTCAGTGAGGGTCTGGCTGGTGTTCAGTAAACCATGACTGAGCGGTCGCTGCCCCTCAGCCTCACAGCCGTGCAGGCCTGGATTAAGCTCAGGTCCTGCTCACAGACCTTGGGAGTGGATTTCCTGCCCAGGGGCACTGCCTGTAGAGGCGGCCCTGCTGCAGAGGCACAAGCGTTCCATCCCTTCCCAAGCACCCAGCATCTGTGTGCACAAAGCAGGCCAGGAGCCCCCCCACTCCCCGTGGCCCTCAGCAAGGTCCCCAAGCCAGCAGCGGGGAGGGGCCCGTGGCGGGCCAGGGCCCTGCTCCCGGCTGCATCCGAGACCCTCAACCTGTGCAGATTAGAAAAGGACTATTTATTTCTGATGGAGAAATGTCTCTCTTCTCCCACCCCCGACTACTTTCAGTCTTTTTGGATTGCGACTCACAATGAGAAGTGCCTTGAACACTGGGACCAGGGCACACACGTGTGCATGTGAAACTAAACAAACGTTTAGCGAAGCTACATTTATCCTTGCTAGGCAGGATGCATTCTGATGTTTTCTCTCTTATTCTATTTCATGTCTTTAAAATACTGGTTAGGACCCAATAAATTGAGAGTTTGAAAATCACTGAGCTAAGCCAGAAATTTCCAAAGTGAGGTGCATGGATCAAGGCCAGGAAAGAAAACATTAGGACTTCTGTTCAGATTTATTATTTAAAACTTTTCAACTTGTTTACTTGTTTGTTTTGTTTTGTTTGTGGTGCTAGGAATTGAATCCCAGGGCATTCTACTTCTGAGCTACACCCCCAGCCCTTTTTTAAATATTTTATTTTGAAATAAGGTCTTCCTTAATTGCTGATGGTCTTACTAAGTTTCTGAGGCTGTCTTCCAACCTGAGACCCTCCTGTCTCAGCCTCCCAAGTACTAAGATTACAGGCATGTGCCACCACACCTGGCCTTAACTTGTTAGTTTTTTTTATTACATTTATTGGTGCATTGTAGTTATACATTTTGGTAAGTGTCAGGGAATTTCTGTGTGTGTGTGTGTATTTATAACACTAATATATATTTTGGTACTATATATGTAATATGCTATATAGTTTATATAACATATACTATACACTATGTAGAACATATATATTTAGTATGCTAAATAAACATAGCCAATATATATACATTACATGTTTGTAATGTAAATAACATTTGGTATGTTAGAAAATATATGTAATTATTGGAGGCATATGCCCAGAAACGTCTCGTAGCTGGGAGTGGCCTGGCCCTGGGAACGCGCTGGGTGGAACTGCCACCTGTCTCTGTCTGAGTTCTGTGGCAGCCTCCTCTCCTGCATGGCACCCCTCCTTCCTCCTAAGCTGCCTGTGATCTGGGACGTCCAAGGCAGAAGGACCATGTGACGTTATTTACTGCAATCCTCTGGTTTAAAATGGCCAGAAATGCACGTACAAAGCCCCCAACATGCACAGATGTAATGTCCTGGGATGTAATGTCTCCGTGGAGCCCCATAGTTCCCCACTGTTGACTCAGCCTGAGCCCCCCCCCCCACTGTCTGGTGAAGCAGCTCTCCTCGGGGTTCTTGAGGAAAACATGGCACAAACGGGGTCCTTTGTGTCATTCTTCTTTGCTGAGAAACTTCCCTTTTGTCTCCTTCTACGTCCGCCTTCAGGCAGGAGTATCACGGGCTCCTGACGCTAGTCTGGAAACTTCCAACAAAGGGTCCCTCTGCTCACAGGGCCCACCCTGCTAAGGTGCGAATCAGGCCCTTTTGCTGCTCCTGGGCCTTTTTAGGATTACTCACAGCCAACTGGGAAGTTATAATTTCTATCAGACTCCTTCTGGAGTCTTCCTTCCTGTGCCCTCGGTCAGGACGGAGGGCCTAGGTGTGGACAGCTACACTCTTGCCATTTTGTTTGTGAGTTTGGATTGACAACGTGACGAGGTGGGATATCGTGGCTGCTCCTACCAGGTCTGACTCAGGCGCCGCGTCACAGGCAGTGCTGGCAGGTGACGGTGTCCTGTAGTCATGGGCCTGGGAGGACAAGTGTGGCCAGCGAGAGAGTGCTCTCAGACAGCACCATGGCCACCAGATGCGACGTGATAGCTAGAACTCTTCGGGAAGATGATGTCAACTTCTCTGAACCAAGAGTCGGGGCCCCGGGATGGAGTCACAGAGCAGCCACAACAGTCTCAGATTCTGCAGATCTATGGACACTCTGCTGGTCCCAGTCCAGCAAGCCCCAGACTCCAGCGGTGGGTGGCACATTGTCCATTAGGCCCAGATGTGGAGAGAAATATGTACGTATACGGAGAACCTCCAAATCAGTCCACCCACGACCATCCAAACAAGGACGTCAGGGCAGGAAGGAAGAAGCCCCACGACCTGCTGTCACACGAGCAAGTTGAGTGAACAGGATACAACCAAACTGCGTCTCTCTATCCCGAGGGCCCTTCATGGCAGTTGGCACGCCTGTTGCAGGATCTTAAGATGCCAGAGCTGCGGGTGACGCGTCAAGGGCTCATTGCCTGGAGACGCAGAAGCTGTTATTTCTCCCGCAGGCCGTTGAAACCACCTCTCTTTATGGAAGTTTCTTTGCTCTTACACCTGGCATCCGCCGTGGGCCTAGATTGGGAAAGGCAAGAGGGAGAAGGTATGTTGCCTCCCCAGCTCACCGTCGTGCAGGGGGTGCAGTGTGGTCATTTGTGAGGGTGACACTGCCAAGTGGTGCCCTGGGTTGCTGTGGCCACCGATGACAACAGAGAACCTGGAAATTCATGTCATCATTGGACCTGCTGGTGCCGGGCTGTTCACAGAAACACAATTCACAAGAGCCAAATCATGGAACCCACCTAGGTGTCCATCCACAGATGAATGGATTACAAAATCGTGGGATATCCACACAATGGAATTCTACTCAGCCATCAAGAAGAACAAAATTATGTCATTTGCAAGAAAATGGAAGGATCTAGAGAACATTATGTGAAGTGAGATCAGCCAGTCACAGAAAGTGAAGGGTCATATGTTTTCTCTAATATGCGCAAGCTAGGGAGGAATTGGGATACCAGAGGGACTTCAGATACTGGAGGAGAAACCTCAGTGGAGCCAGGGAGGTGGGCTAGGGGGAGGGGAGGGGGGGAGTGAGGTTCATCAATGGAATTCCTACCATCGACTATGTGCACATATGTGAATATACCAGTGTCAATCTCAGTACTCTGTATTAGGAAGGGGGACATGGGGAAGTGGAGGGGGCACTCACTAAGTGCTGTGTGCATGTATGTCACTGTCAACATGATTTACATTATGATGTGAAACTATAATGCACCAATTAAAGCACATTAAAAAAAAAGAAAATGGAGTTTTTAATTCCAGCTTTACAGGGCCACTGAGGAGCTAAGTGAGACACTCCAGATCTGCTGCTCCAGGGAAAAAGGAGTTTCTGCAGCCCAGCCCTGGGGTAATTGTTGCTGCTATTTCTACACAGTGACCTCCAGGGGAGACACCTGGAGGAGGTGGTAGACATATCTGATATCCATGAATGAAAGGCATCCTGGGTATTGCTTCCTGCGTCTCTGTCTTCCTCTAGGCACAGCCGGGCAGGGCTGGAGCACTGGGTCCAGGCCAGCCTCGAGTATTTGGGGCGCCCCACCGAGGCGGTGTGTGTGGTGGGGAACAGACGCTGGCTTGTTCGTTGAGTAGCACTTCTGAGGAAGAAAACTAATAAAATCATAAAATAAAGCAAAACAGCTGAGCCTGGTTGGAGGAGACATTTCAAAGGAAATAATTCTGGATTTAGATCACAGGTTTGGGGGGGCCTGGAGTGAGTCTCGCTCACTCCAGGCCTGGGCTGGTGTGAAGGCCACAGCAGGAACAGCTAGCGAGGCTGCACGTGTGGCCACCTGAGAGCCAGGTGGAGAGGAGGAGCCATTGCCTCCCTCCACGCTGAGATGCAGCCAGCACCGCGGTGCCTGCCGAGAGAGACCTGGTGCTTCCAGCCACTCTGTCACAGGACTGAGGAGATGTCGTAGGCCAGGTCTGGCATCAGACTCTGCTCCCAGCGGGAGGGTGAGACTGTGTGTGGACACACCGGGCCTCTGGCCCCATTCCAGGGCTTAGCAGAGACGCACATATCACACGTAAAACATGCCACTTGTGCACCTGTCCCGCTGGCCCGGGGAGTGGGTGTGGCTCCTGCCGGCTGACCTGTGAGTCCACCCCTGGGTCCATACTGGCCTGCACTTCCTGCTCCATCTTTCCCCGCTTTGTGGTCCTCCCCTTTATTGCTCCCCACTTCCAGATCCCGCAGAGCCCCATTTTCCCCATAAAGGCTTCCAACTTCACCTGGCAGCCCTTCTGCAGTTTCTGGAAAGCCATTTGGCTGAAACACCGAACATCCTTGTTCAGGTGCCTCTGCGACGACCGTATAGCAGCACCTAGAGTCAGGACCCTGAGCCCCAAATAGCTATCCTGATAGACGGGCTGGAGCCTGGAACGCCTCCCACGGTCAGTGAGGAGAAGCAGAGGTGGCTGAAGTTCCCTCATGTTTAACCCTGCTCCTCGGGGTCCACCCGGAGGGCCAGCTGGCATTTACCCAGCCTCTTCGGCTACTTCCAAACAGGTGGGGGAGACAGAATGGGATGTTGCAGACATTTTTCCAGCATGGTGGCATTTGTTTAACCTGTCTCGTGGCGGTCATCCCAAACTAATTTTAGCCTCATGTTTCCTTCCTGGCCACCCTGGATGCACAGTAAAGAATTACTTTTCCTTTATTCTTTTAACTCGCGACACGTCCCCCGTTAGGTATGAACTTAGACTGAGCCAAATGCAGACTAAGAAGGAAGGGGCTCTGTCAGACTTGTCAGCAGAGCATGTCCCCCCAGGGGGAGAAGTCAGGGGATGCTGTCACTCATTGATGGAGAATTGACCATCAGCTAACTGGGGCCCCTCCAGACACCCACACCAGAGCATCGGGGGGAGCTTCTTTCTTCATCAGTTGGGGCCCGACAGGGCTGCTTGGCTCACAGACCTGCCCCCAGTGCATGTGCTCGGTTGACCCACTCAGGCGGCACCCGGGTAACAGCACCTGAGAGAGGCCAGGCCTCGCCAGCCTGGAGTATTTATTCCCAGGCTGCTCATGAGCTCCGCCCTTCATCCCACATTCCCAGAGCCATACCACCCACAATCAGACTTTGGTCAGAGGCAAACTCTGCTGTAAGAAACACCTGCTATTTGGTAGGTCAGGTGGGAGCCAGGGAAGGAGCGGTGTCCTGAACCCTTTGGGAATCCCTCGAGGTAATAGATTACTGTCTCCCCACGGGGCAGGGCTCAGGTCAGCCTCTGCGACTCCACAGCCTGGAAAGAGCTTCCATGGCTCACCCTCACCACAGCGGACTCCCAGCCACCGGCCGTCACCGCCATTAGAAAGTGCATCCGGCCACTCCAGAGTGGTCAGCAGGTGTAGGGCAGCGGGTGTCTGTTGTCATGGTGCATGCAGGGCGCCTGGGTCTGGCTGAGCCTGGCCTTCCTTGTCTCTCTGGCCTCTGGTCCTTTGCTTTCTGCAGGGCTGCACATAATGCCCAGAAAATGACAAGCCACAGAAAAGGTTGGTGGCCGATGAAGTGGCCAGCCCCTTGGAAACTCTCCCTCTGTCTTAGGAGCCACGGCTCCCTGGGGCTTTGAGTTTCTCCAGAAACCATTCAATAAAATCCACAGACATGAGCTGGGGAGTAGCGCCGTGGTAGAGCACTTGCCTCATATGCACAAGGCCCTGGGTTCAACTTCCAGTACTGAAAAATAAATACATAAACAACCCACGGATGTCACTCCGTGCTGTTTTTGTGGTTCCGCTCATGCCGGAAGCCACCATGAGAAAGATGTGACCAGTGAGAACACATAGTCAGTTTGTAAACACGAGTGTGGCCCGGAAGAGTGCAGAAAAGTTGGACGTGGTGCGTGACGTTTTTTGTTTTTGTTTTTGTTTTGTGTGTATGGTGCTGGGGATTGAACCCAGAGGAATTCTATCTCTGAGCTACACCCGCAGCCCTATTTTATTTTTTATTTGGAAACAGGATCTCGCTAAGTTTCTGAGAACCTAGCTAAGTTGCTGAGACTGTCCACGAACCTGTAATCCTCCTATCTCAGCCTCCCCAGGACTGGGATTACAGATGTGTACCACCACCCCTGGCTGAGTGTGTTATTTAATGAGGCCCCTTCTTCCCTTTCTCACCCAGCTCAATGACTCCGCCAAACAGCTCATCGAGATGGACAAGCCATGCTCCGCTGCTGCCGCCGCCACCGCATCCAGCTGTGACTCCCTCTTGCCCTCAGACCCTGGCCCGGGGGCCAGCATGGCCCCGGGCCCCACTCTCAGCAGCTCAGGGGCGGTCAGTGCCTTTCAGCGTCGTGTGGATGGCAAGAAGAATGCCAAGAAACGCCACTCCTTCACTGCGCTCAGCGTGACGCACAAGTCCTCGCAGGCCGCTAGCCACAGGCATTCCATGGAAATCAGTGCTCCAGTTCTGATCAGCTCCAGCGACCCCCGCGCTGCAGCCAGAATCGGGGAACTTGCTCATCTGTCGTGCACCACACCCATCCAGGTAATGTCCTGCAGTCCAGCCTCATCCCCATGGTTCTGTGGGGTTCCAGCCTCACCTCTGTGCCCATCAGCCCCGGTTCCTGAGCTAGCACAAAGGAGAACACCCTAGAACTACCGTTGGGGGTCGCTGGGGCTTCCTCCTTGCTGCGTGGCATGGGGAACCTCTACAGTTCTTGTGAGTGTGAGCGGTACCCTCTGTGTGAGGGCTGACTGTCAGTGGTCCGGGGACGTGGCGTTGGAGTAAGGACCACTCACACTGGGAGGCGGTGCCTCGGTCTTGTTGGCGTTCCTGTGAATATGGCTGCATCCTGCGGAAGTCGGGGCTGAGTCCTAAGATGTTGTGAGCATCTCTATAGCGCTTGCCTGCGTCCCTTTCAGCAGAGAAAGGCCCAGAGCTCAGAACCAGAATTAACCTCATTAGTCATTTTATTACTGTTATTTCTACAGATGCCTTCTATTTCTAAACGTGACATTGATCATCTTTCCACTAGTTTCTTTGTAGATTTAAACAACCAAAGCAGGGTGTTTAAGGAATGTGACAGAAGTAGTTTTCTGTAGCTCTGGCAAAAACGAGTCGCTGTGGTCTGTAAAGGGCAGAAATTAGGGAAGTTTCTTGTTTATGGAGGCAGGGGCCTCCAAGCACCGGCAGGGGTGGGCATGCAGCCAGAGCTCTGCTGTCATCCTCCCATGTGAGACAAGGAGCAGGCAGATGTGCCCCACTGGGTCATGGCCTCCACTTCCCCAAACCAGACCTCCTCCAGGACTGTGCGCCTGTGCGCAGGTGGAACGCAGGGTGCTTGTCCATGCCTGCTTTGCACTTTCTTACCCCAAGGTCCACCTGCCAGCCTACTCCACCTTCCCTCCGGGGCCCCTTCTAACCACCCTGGACATGCCTCAGAACAAGGCATCAGTCTCTGGGCCAAACCCGAGAAAGCGCCAATAAGCAACTGGCCAGGCGGGGAGGGGTGGGGACAGAGGTGTAGCTCAGGCCGTGCTAGGCAAAGTACTCCCCCAGCATTCACAAAGTCCTGGGTTTAATCACCAACACTGCCAGGCAGAGTACTCGCCCAGCATTCACAAAGTCCTGCAGAAAGAGAAAGAAGGAAGGAAGGAAGGAAGGAAGGAAGGAAGGAAGGAAGGAAGGAAGGAGGGAGGGAGGGAGGGAGGGAGGGAGGGAGGGAAGGAAGGAAGGAAGGAGCCATTCACTTCTGTGTCCTGTACCTGGCCTATAGGTGCGGTTCACACACGTTAGTTTTCTTCTCAGATGGGCCGTGCGACCTGTGTTGGCAGCATTGTACCCTGGATGGTCTTGCATATAAAACAACGTGGCCCCTTCTCTACCAGGACAGCTCCCGTAACTGCCAGCTCCCCAGAGGCTCCACATCCACACTGATGGCTGTGGAGAGGACACAGCTGTGAAGTGTCCAACTGAGAGCCCCCAGGGCCACAGGACCAGGATGAGCCTCAGATGGCCGCCCTGCTCACATTTGCATCCTGAGGAATTCTTTCTGCCTGCTCTCTGGAGAGGTCAGAGGGCAAGCTCAGCTCCTGGTGAATAATTTTCCAGCTCCATGATAATCTTATGGAATCACCATCTTATATATGGTATGTCATTAACCAAAACATCATTATATACCACATGACTATACTTATGTTTTAGAGGAATTTCTTCATAAACCAAATAAGAAATCAAGCAGCTGGGCATGGTGACACATACCTGTAATCCCAGTACTTGGGAGACTACAACAGGAGGATTGCAGGTTCAAGGACAGCATCAGCAACGGAGGGAGACCCTCAGCAACCTAGCAAGACTCTACTTCAAAACAAAAAATAAAAAGGGCTAGGGGTGTAGCTTGGAGGTAGAATGCCTCTAAGTTCAATTCCCAGTACCAAAAAAAAAAATTAAGCAAGTGACTAAAGTAGTCACTAAACTGCCTGAGGAACCTCAGTGGACGGATGCAATTGGCTGTGGAGCACCCTGCATTAGTCAGCAAGAGCAGGGACACCATGTAACAAGCAGCCTGTCGCTCTCAGGGACATAAAGCAGCAAGTTTATTTCCAACTCACATTTGTGTGAGTTACAGACAGCTGAGAGTCTGGCTCCACCGTGTCCTCACCCCTAGACACTGCCAAATACCCGCAGATTAAATGACCCGCTACCTGTTAGGGCAAATCAAAGCTTTATGGGAACACGGTCACACCTACCCATTCGTTTTGTCACCTGCCCATGTTTCAGTAGGCTAAACCAGTCCCACGGCCCTGCCCTACTGAAGGGGTGGTGACAAGTGTCTGATAGGGCCTCAAGAAGGAGGACCCAGGTGCTGGCGACTAGTCCCCAGGACACCGCTTCCCCAAGCCCCGTATCTGTTTCTAAGTCTTTATGCTGTTTGTGGATGGGAAACTTTGCAGGGAAGAGCTGATACCTGTAAACGTCAGGCTAGTGCTGAGCTATGGCTGTCCTCGGGCTGCGGGTACAGGACGGACAGCCCTGCGTTGGGGGGTCCCCAGGAGGCCCCGGAGTGTGGTCCAACACAGGCCAACTCCTGTGCAGCCGGGCACAGGCTCCTTCACCCAGCCTCGTCCACTTCTCAGCTTGGGAGAGACCGGTGGTTTACACATCAACTCCCAAAAAGCAGCCCTTGCGATGGGGAAAATGGCCTTTGAAACCAGCAGAAGGGAAATGTTTGAAATGCAGTGGGGAGAACATCAAAAGAATATTTCTCGAGTGTCTCCGTGTCTGAGAAGTAAATTAGAAGAGCTCTGCATGGAAGCCCCTGAGCATCTTTAAAATGCATCGCCACCTGCCATTTGTCTGCAGGTGCGGCTCCCCTTGTCGTCTGGGTTTTATTTCTGCCATGGGATGGACAGAGGGACGCTCCGAGTGGGAGCAAGTGCTGGGGAAGCGCTCGAGAAACTGACAGGCTTGGCTGCCCCGGGCCTGGCGTTCGGAGGCTGTTTTGTCTCAGCTTCTTATCAGCGTTGCAGCCTCCTGGCTCCGCACTTACCTGCAGAGCATGAGCTGCCTGCACGGGCAAGCACCCAGGCTTATTTTTATCATTTTTAGAAAGTTATGAATTTAATTACATGCCTTATAAGAAAGAAAAAAAAACAACAACAAAGTAACAAGAAAACCTGCAATGCATATATATAAAAAAAGATACCATGGTGAGGATCTGGCCCAAGAAGACATGTTTCTGCAAATCTGGAGGTAACTGCCTGCATGACTTACCAGGCATGGCCGGTGAGTTAGGATAGAGAATGCCGTGGCTGCCCGTCACCTAGCATCCTGACTCTGTTTTTGTTTAGTGCCAAGCTTTTCGTCCACAGCCTCAGGTGCTCATGGTATTTCTTTTGCTGCTATGACCAGATAGGAACCATGTCTGCAGGCTTCTGCCTGTGGCTTGGGGCTGTCCATTGGCAGACAAGGAAAGGACACATCAAGAGAGGTTCATGGTGGCCCATTGGCACGGGCCGAGCAGCCGGGAGCTCTGGCTGGGCACGTACTGGCCTGGGGATGCCAGGTGACTTGCTGGCGTCCTTGGTCCTTTGGCAGCTCCTGTGTAGAAGCTACAATCTATGGCGGATTCAGGGAGGCGATCTTCATACATCCCAACCTCTAGGGACATGCAGGGTCCACTTGGAGATGAAAATAGAATCTATGCCACAGAGGGTAGAAAGTAGGAATGGCCATGGATCAGCACAAAGAAAAGGTGAGGAAACTGGGTAAGAAAAGACACCAAGGGCTGCTTTCTCTGGAATTGTCCATGTCTCAGGGTTTGAGTCCAAAGATGCAGGTTGTTCCTGGATAGAAGCTTGATGCAGAGTTTAAAGACCCTCCCCCTCTTGTGTGGGATCCCCTGGCTCCCTCAACCCTCTCTCTCCCTGCCTTCCCTACTTCCCTCCACGCCGAGCTCGGGGTCACCTGCCTCCTTGCCTCAAGGCATCATCTGGAGGCAGTGTGGGGTGGTTGGGGAGGGGCGCTGGGGTCTCGGCAGCTTTTCATTGCCCCACGCACCCTCCCTGAGCTCCAGTGTCCAGGCTGGTGTCAGCCATGACAGTCACTCTGTCATTGCCAATCCGCCCAATCAGCTTCTCTGAACAGAGGGTGCTTCTCCATGCATCCTGCCGGTGGGGACCCCAGACAGGTGTCTGGGTAGACCAACACACTGAATTAGAGTTGGATAGCAGCCCATCCCTCCCGCAGCCCCTCCCAGTACAGGAGACACTTTCTGTTTGAAGGTGGAACAGGCAAGTCATTGGATGCGAATAAAGAACCGTGCATTTTGTGCACAGCCAATGAAAATGCCTTTGGTCTTATGAACTCACACAGGGAAGAAGTCCACAGTCCTAATGCCTTCCACCCAGCAAGCTGGCTCTTGTACAAGGGAAAGACCACAACTGTGAATGGAGACTATGACTCTTTGTCCCAGGGTAGAATCAGTTGGTTCAAAGTGGAAACTTGCAAAGCCCCGGATAGGTGAGAAGTAGGTCCTATAACTTCCCTTACAAACCTCCCCTTCCTTCTTTGACATTTTGAGATTTTCGCCCCCCAAATTGGAGTAGTGGGTGGGAGCCATCCTCCCATAAGCCACCCCCGTAATGATGTTGTGGGGATACCTTGGTAAACCATTGGCCATAGCTGTGGCTTGTTGTCCAAATTATTTTCCAGTAAGATGGGGGCGGAAACTGGTGGTTCACCCTCTTGAGATAGACTCCCGAAGCAGGGTTTGGCAAACAATTTTGTGGTAAAGGGCCAGATAGCAAATATTTTAGACTTTGTGGACCATGTGGGCTCTGTCACAACTATTCAGCACTGTTCTTGCAGGGCCCAAGCCAGAGGCAACATAAATGGGCAGATGTGGCTAGCCACCAATAAAAATTTAATCTCAAAGCAAGGAGTGGGGGCGGAGACACTGGGCCAGACCTGACCTGTGGTTGAGTTTGTTGGCATCTGACCCAGACGATCCAGGCCACAGCTGCTCCAGCATACAATAGCCTGGAAGCAAACTTAGAACACCTGGAGGGAAGAGATGGCCACCGGGCAGCGGTGGAGGCGAATTTAGCCCCATCTTAGCAAATAATGTAGGATGGGAGGGCAAAAGGCCAGACCAGCTTCCCCTCCCTGGACAGCCCTCTTGTTCAGTCAGGCTCCTGGGCCTCTGCCCTGCTCCCGGGCGCTCTGGCTACACAAGCCGGATCACCCTTCTTTGCAGGACCAAGCAGAGGAATCGGCCATCTGTGTTTTATTCTGAAGTTTTCTTTGGGAAGCAAGTTCATACGGGTCTGATTTACACTGCGCGTAATGGAATAGTAGCAAGCGATGAATAAAATATGCTCATTCCGGTGCTCCTTGGGGTGATGACAGTGTTTTCTGGGCTCACATTAAAAATTGAAACGAGGAAATGGTTGTTCTCTGGGTCTGCGCCTGTGCCAGTGTCAAAGAAAGTGGCTCCGAGCCCCCAAACTGCCTGCCAACCTGCACACCCCCATTTGTCCTACTTATTAATCCAACAGCAAAATAATATGGCTCTGTTCCCATGACTACTTAGGGACCCCTGAACTGCAGCGAGGGGCTTCTAGTACCGCAGCACCGCCACCAGGAGCTCATGCCAGCCTCCAACTGCGGGAGGCAGGAATTTTCATGACGCAGGTCACGATTACAAATGACAGTCCAGTTCTTACCGACTCACAGGTTCAGGACTGTGCACCCACTTGGCCCGGCAGCCTTTCCCGGGGAGAGGAAGGAGGTGTAGGAGCCAGGGGCACTCCTGGCCTTGGGGCATCACACACCCCACCTGCGGGGAGCTCCATGGGGCTGGGGGGCCGCTGCAGCGTTTGAGGGCTCCGCAGCACATTTTCCATTGTTACTGGCTCTGTTGTAAATCCCATCTGATGAGAGCATCCTCGCTGACCCGTGGCCCTGCCAGCTGATGCTGAGTGTCCTGGGGCTCATGTTAAATGCTCCTGGCCTGTGTTTTTAGACATCAGGCCCAAAAGGATTGCTGGATTGTTGTTCTGTGGGGTCAGTGAGTCTGACAGCTGAGCCCCTGCAGCCCTGCAGGGTTGGCTGCGCTCCAGGATGCCTGTGCTCACCTGCCTGGGCAGAATCCTGATGTGTGTCCCTTTTGGAGTCGTTTAAAAAGAATATAATGCAGACCTACTTTATTACAGTCAGTGACCTTTCCGGCCAGGGGGGCCCATCGGCGCAGCCCCATAGTGAACAGGGTTGGACTTGGCTTTGAAGTTGGAACAGAGATTCCCACCAGGTGACCCTGGGACCAAGACATGTCTGACCCAGGGCAGCATTCCCAACTGTTTTTATTCTAAAACAACCATAGCCCCTTCTCCTTTCTTATTTTTATCCCTGTCTGACTTCCTTGCTCCTGCCAAGTCCTCGCTAATCCCTTAAGGCCCAGAAACATGTAAAATTAAGCTATTAAAAATCTAAGCAACGTCAGAGAGGCCACTGCGGTTAGCAGGAAGCCAGGCTCACGTCAGGGACCCAGGAAGCTGCATAGACCGCGGTCAGCTGGAGGGCGAGGGCCCCTGACACCCTGGTGTTCCATTTAGTTGATCTCAAAGTGGAAATTTCTTACCCCTCGTATCCTCCTCTGCTTCAGAAATGTCATTATAAATATCTCAGGAGAAAAGTTCTTCATTAGCGGTGTGGAAGTGGACAGGGGCAGTGCTGTACCACATGCAGGGGGAGAGGGCAGCAGGGTGCTGGTGAGGTGGAACCCCGTGCAGCACCTTGTACTGGCAGTTTCTAATTAAAATCATGTAAGCAGAAGCTTGTCCCTGCAGCAGTGGCTGGCATGCTCTGCATGTCCTGGCTGTCATACTCTGCATGGAGGGGCCTAGGGTCCCCAGTAGGCCACAGCCCAGCTGGTCAGTGGGAGGACCCTCCACCCTCTGTCCCCTACAGTACTGTTCCTTTCCTGGCATCGATGGTGACAAGGATGACCTGATCCAGAGGGGGACAGACAGACTAAACTCTATCTGCATCAGGAAGCCATGGCCAGCCTACCACCAGTCTTGTGCACATTTAGTTTCTGTATCCCCGAGGGCAGAGCTGGCACCCAGCAGGCCGTCCGTGTCCATCCATCCCACTCTGGGCTCTGGTGCACGGTGGCTCCAGTAAGGCTGGGCCACATTGAGCAACACTCAGTTCTTCCAATTCTACATAATGCATGGCTGCGAAATCCCATATATTTGGTTTATAACATTTGTTGGAGAAAGTTCCAGTTGAGGCCAGATGTCCAGCCAAATCACCCAAGCATCTCTCCCTTGAGCTGTCTTTAGCTGCAGTCAGAGTCTTGGCAGCCGACACCTCATCCCCTAAATGGGCCCTGTGGCTGCTCCTGCCACTGTGTCGGGTGCCCCCACCTGAGACTCTGAAAACCTACCCCATGAGGTGCTCGATGTTCACCCCACCCAGGGGCGTCTGCAGAGGCCAGCGACGACGGGGTCATGAGCTTTAATACTGCTGTGTTGTGTGACCTGCTCAGGCCAAGTCCAGGTTCTCAGCCAAGATTACTTCTCCCGGTGCCCAGCAGATGGAAATCCATCTTCTCTGTCTCTCCTGGCAAGCGCATTATCCCTCCCCGTGAGCTGTGGCTTGCGTAGCTCAAGGTCATTGGGTACATTGGGAAGACAGAGATTCACAAGTCAGGCCGGGCTGCGGGAGGGCTGGTGCGGTCCCCACCTCCACGCTGGCTGCTGCTTTGCAGGTGTAGTGCAGGTTTGGGCTGTTCTGGCAGTTCTGTGGAACAGGAAGCGTGTTAAGGAAAGGGCTGTGGACTAGTTTGAGCCAATCATCGGTGTATCCCCTCCTGCTACTGGCCAGCCCAATTCCCGCCACCATGCACTGCCACGGAGTCACCTGGGTCCCGCCACAGGAACGCAGCCCCCTGCTGATGCTGTAGGGTCACCCCCAGTCCTTCCTATCAGCCCCCAGCATTGCCCACAAAGATGGCACATGTGCAATTAGGAAGACCTGCACTCACTATCAACCAGAGCTTGCTCAGGCCTCAAATAAGTTAACCCTATAATTCTTTTTGTTGTATTACTTCGAATATGTTTGAGGAAACCATGGTCACTTGATTCCAGAAAGATGTAAAATTTGGACATCTATGTCCTTAAAATAATGAAATTATTCCAAATCCCAACTCCTCAACAGACCAGTGTTAGCATGTGATACGTACATTTCCAGACTTTTGCCATGAAAATACATACACCATTTATAGAATGTATAAATTTATAGTAGCTCCCCGCCACCAAACCCCAGGCCCAGCGCAGCTGCATGGTGTCCTGCGTTGCCATCACCATCCAACCCTGTACCGTGGGACACTGGAGTTCTAGTAGCTCAAGTTGTTCATACCGTAAGCACTGCTGCAGTGAAATCCTTGTCCTTATTTCCATTCCTACTTGTCCAGTTATTCTGGGATTCGTTCATAATAGGAAACTGCTGAGTCTACAGGATTTTCCCCCCTTTTTCTCTCTCTGTCTCTCCATCTGGAACAGAGAGAGGCCCGGATAACTAGGATTTGGAGCTGACTGTGTGGGGAAACTGCTCTGGCACATGGACGAATGTGTTGGGGTGCACGGCAGAAGGGCCCGAGATCCTGAGACAGGGCGATGCTCTTGGGTGATGCAGGTGGGCCCAGTGTATCCTGAAGGCCCTTGTAAGAGCAAGGAGGGGGTCAGACTCAGAGAAAGAGATGAGATGATGGAGGCGGAGATGCTGCTGGCTCTGAGAATGGAGGAATGGGCCGTGGCTGAGGAACGCAGGTGGTTCTAGAAGCTGAACGGGTGAGGAAGGGAGCTCCACAGAGCCTCTAGGGGAGACGGCCCTTGACATTAGGACTGTGAGAACTCTAAGAAGTCAATCTGGATGGCAGATGGGTGGCAGGTGATCTTGTGGGCTCCGGCACCAGCCTGCCCGAGTTCAAGCCCAGCCTCAGCCACTTGCTGGCTGTGTGAATGTGAGCGCTTCACCTGACTTCGCTGTGCCTCAGTTTCCTCATTTTGTAAAGCGGTGATTAACAAATACCCATGTCCGGGCCCACTGTGCAGACCGTGCGCATCTCTACGCCACGGCTAGCTCGGCTGAGGGGCGTTTCGTCACCGCCATTGCCGCTGCCGTTCTCATGTTGAACCACCCCTAACACCCGGAGCGCCCTCCTCTAACCTGCTCCTGCGCTTACCCTGAGCCAGGCTCAGCTCCCTGACGGGCCCCCTGCAGAGTGGTAGGTCTGAGCCAATGGCTACCTTTTCCCTGCCCTCCTTCCAGGGCCTCTGGAGCCTTAGCGGAAAGACCAGGCCCCCACAGCCTGGCCCCATGCCCCTGGGCCACTGTCCAGGCCCCTCTGGCTCCTTTTATGCAGCGTCCTGCCTCTGCCAGGCCTGGGCTCCTCCCTGCTCCTCCAAGTCCACTCCCCCCACCCCCGCCCTCTGCCCCTAGGGAGTCCACCTGTGCTCTTCGGAAGCCCTGGCTGTGTGTCCTGTGGCCCTGCCTTCGTTAGGTGAGCTCCACCTGCAGGAGGAGGGTCCACTGCTTATCCCCTGAGGGCCGGCGCCACAGTCAGAGCTGTGTCTGCTTGTTCGCTGTGGAAGCCGGAGTTGGTGCTGACAGTCGGGTAGTCAGCAGGAGCTCCCTGCACACCGTCAGCAGGCCAAGCCCTGTCTTGGTGCCTAAAAGCTCTCAACTACCACGGTGAGTGAGTGGGCAGCTGGCCTGAGGCCCCACCCACACCTGTTTCCAATGATCACAAGTCAGCACTGCGGACGGGTTGCTTGCTCCCTCCCAGCGGCCTAGGAGCCAGGGCTGGAGGCCTGGGTGGCAGCAGGCTCCCTCCCTCCAGCCGCCCCCCCAAGCTCCCTGTGGGAGGAGCCAAAGCCGACTATGGGAATTCTCCTGAAGGAGGACTGGTGTGGCCTGGTCTCGGCTCTCCTTAGCAAAGGGAAGACCCCAGGCTATGTCAACAGGAAAGAATGACCCCCAACGTCCAGCCTGGCTCCTACACAGTGCTCCCAGCCTCCCCTTGTGCCTGGGGCCTCAGAGGTGAGATCTGTGAGCAGGTTGCCTCTGGAAACCCAGTGCCCTTTCTCAGTAGACTTCAAAAATCACCGGGTCCTCACACAGGACCCCGTGATTCTGTTCATTGAACAGAAAGGGGAGATAGAGCTTCTGACTGGGTGGAGGTTGCACATGTGCCGCCGCTCCAGGCCCTGTCCATGGTCCCTGTCACAAGGGAGTGAGTGTGACCACCCAGGCTGGGACCCGCAGGTGACTGGCAGCTGTGGAGCTCATCAGAAAGACCTGAGAAACACCTCCTTGCTGCCTCCCTCAGCTGAGGGGGGCTGTGTGTGTCGAGGTGCAGGGCACCCTCCAGATGGCTCTGTGCCTCCGCCCACCTGAGGATACACACCTGCTGACTCCTGTGTCTTCCCCCGCCAGAGCTGTGGGCCGCGCCCCCACCTGCCTCCGATCAAGGTGCAGCAGCCCAGCCCCCACTCATCTGACTCCGGTGTCTGTCTGGATCTCTCTTCTGTTCTTCTTAAGGGCTTACATGGGAAGAGGTGCTGACTCCCTCAATGTTGCTGGAGATGGACTCCCCTCTCCCTCGGGTACCCTGACATCCCCCTCTGTATTGATCTCCTGGGGCTGCCATATTGGTACCACAAACTCCATGGTTGTGAGCATAGAAAGTTACTCTCTCACAGCCCTGGAGGCCACAAGTCCCAAATCAAGGTGTTGGGAGAGCTGGTTCCTCCCAGAAGTTGGTGGGGAATCTGTTCCGAGCCTCTCTCCTGGCTTCTGGTGGCTGCCGGCAATCCTTGGCTTGTAGATACATCACTTCAGTCTCTGCCTCCATGGCCATGTGGCTTTCCTCTCCATTTGTCTCTGTTCTTTTCTGTGTCATGTAAGGACACTGGTCATTGGTATCAAAGATAATCTCTTCTCAGGATCCTTACCTTATATTATGCCTGCAAACACCGTGTTTCAAATTAGGTCACATTCACAAATTCCAGGGGTGGGGACTTGGACATATCTTTTGAGAATACAATTCAACCCACTATGCCTCCTGATACCTCTGCACAGGAGGACAGGACAACTGTCCTAAGGAGAGGAGCAGGAGGGACACGCTGGGTGGTAAGGAGACATGGAAACACTGTTGGCCCTCCTGGGCTGACTCTAAGGATTCTGCATGCAGGAATTTCCTCGGCAAGACCATTATGCCACAGCAGCCCTCTCTCTACCCTAATGCCAGAGAGCTCAGCACGCACCTGACGCTTAGAAGGCGCCACCTGGAATCAGACCATTTCTCATTTTATGGCCTGCATAAGGAACCCTTGGAGGCTTGAGTCCCACAGGAAATGGGGTGGGAGGTGCTCTGTAAACCGTGGGCGCCCCACAGCCTGCTACTCTCCAATGACACAGGACCAGTTTTCTTTAGAGGTTAATCTTCAGCTCCCTGTGAAGCCATCTTTAAATAAGCTCATATTTTGTAGTATGAAAGGTTTTGTCTGAACTTTCTTTAACGTACACAATAATCACTAATTCAAGTTTTAAGAATGAAGTCAGGCCTCCTGACATAGCCACCTTCTATGTTGATCATGGTGTGCTGCTCAGAAGGGGCTCCTGAAAGATATCTTGGGGACAAGTGTCTCCCGGGCCACCAAGCTCCCTTCAAGGAGCTGAAATAACATTATTATAACAGCCCAGGCGAGCACAGCCTGAGAATTTGGGAGGGCAGAGGGCCAGGCAGCGAGGTAAGAGCAACTGGCAGCCGATGCCAGCCAGACCCTGTGTCTGTCTCTCTCCCTTGGCCGGAGTCTCTCCTCTCCTCACTTCTCTCTCCTCTTGTCTGTCTCCAGGACTCCTCCTCAGCCGGACCTGTCCCCACGGCCATCCCACGAGCTGCCGCAGTGGCTGGAGAACAGGGCACATCTCCCAAAGTCCAGCTGCCACTCAACGTGTGAGCCACCCTTCCTTGTGTTTGTCGGGGTCCCCTGCCCTCTATGTGCTGGCATCGACACACGTCGTTTCTATCAGCATTCTCAGTTGGTTACTCGCTGGTCAGCGCAGTTATGTGCATCTGGTAATACTGCCCAAGGAAGAGCACAAAACAGAAGTCTAGCAAGGTGTTTTAACATCATTGTCCCAATGACAGTTATGATAAGCGGGGGGAGGGGTATTCAAAATATGTGACAACAGGGTGCAGGTCCATCAGGAACCGTCCCTGAGATCTGGGAGGGGTGGCCGGAGCAGCAGGTGGCCTGCGAGCCTGGAGCAGCAGCTAGTTACTGACTGCCCAGAAGCAGCAACGAGCATCTCTCCACTGTAAGTGCCACCCCAGTGCGGGCCAGCTGCATCCCAGCCCCAAATAGAACCAGATGAATCACTGCTAGGAAGTGAGACGCTTATCTTGTTTAGAAAATCTGCTGTTAAATTACAGCTTTCCATACGTGCAGTTTAAAAATTCCCCATTTAAGTAGCATTCTGCAGAATTAGACAGCCTCCCGCTCTTTGATTTGGTGGATGAGCTCAGTCTCTTGAGTGATATTTAAGGTGGACCATATGAATTTGGCAAACAAAATGATGAGCACAGAAAGTTCCATCGACCCAGGACAGGTCAGAGGGACATTCAGAGACTGTGTGGTTGCAGAAGGGAAAGTTTTGGGGGAAGAAAAAATGCCTTTGGACAAAGCCGCTTACCAAGCTTCCAAAGCTTTCCTAAAAGTGACTTAACTGTCTGAATACACTTCACCTTGCTGGTTGGGCCAAGCTGAAATCCAAACACCCTCCCTTTACCCGCACACCATGCATGATTAATCAACATACCAAAATAAGTTTGTTCATCCAGTTTTCACCTAGCTGCTAGAGCGGGGCATAGATTAGTAAGCTACATTCCAGATGTCTTTAGGTTAAAATTCAAATTCTCACCCACATCGGACCAAAGATACAGTCAGCCCTACCCCATCCATGGGTTCAGCCAACCATGGATCAAAATCTTCAAGCTGCCTGGAGATGTAGCTCTTGATAGAACACTTGCCTGTCATGTGTAAAGGGGGAAGAAAGGAAGGGAGGGAAGGAAGGAAGGAAGGAAGGAAGGAAGGAAATGGTTAGTTACAGGAAGTTCCAAAAAGCAAAACTTGAATTTGTCATGTACCAAGGACTACACTGAATCCACATGCATATGATGTAGAGAAACTGCATTCAGTCTATAGAGAGGATTGAAAGTCTCCAGGAAGAGGCATGGAGGTTGTATGCAAACACAGCACCACTGTATGTAAGGGATTTGAGCATCTATGGATGCCGGCATCCACGGGGCTTCTGGAAGCAATCCCCTGCTGACCTCAAGGGACGACAGGAGCATCTTCTGACCATGCTCCTGGATCTGCTCCTGCAGCTCCACTCCAGCCAGGGGCTGAGGAGGTCCTTGGGGAAGAAGGGGACTCGGTCGGCCCGCCCAGTGCATGAAGGCGCCATTCCTCTGTAGTGATATCGACTCCCACGCTTTCCCTTTCCATTCTGTTGTGCTGGGAATGCCCTCTGGCTCTTGGGCCTGTCTGCTAGATCCTCTGTGATTCCTGATTGGCCAGAAATGTGAGCATCCAGTGCTGGAGGCCACACTGAGGCCACACTGAGGTCGGGGTTGAGCCATCTGGAGGGTCTGAAGGCTGATGGGACATCTGTGAGCAAGGTGTCCTGACACTGGAGGGTTTGATTCTTGCCTTCGCTTCTCTGTGGGCATCTTAGAGCCAGCCATGAAAGACAGGAGTGGGAGAGAGAGTGGCGGGATCCCTCCATAGCTGCATGGCACTGGCAGGGGAACCGGAGGAAGGTGGCAGGGTATCGGGGCTTTCCCACCCAGCACCCCGGAAGTGTGAGGAGACTCCTGTGCAGAGGGGAAGAGCTGCACAGGCCTCAGACCCACAAGCCAGGTGTAGCCCCCCCCTCCAGGGCCAGCTCCTGTGCACTGGGGACAGCCTTATCTCCTGGGTGTTAGAGCCACACCCCGGGACTGGACACCACCTTGCCAGCAGAGACGGAAACTTCTAGTCGAGTGCAATTCACCACATGTGGAGAAAGCCAAGCACTCCCAGCAACAGGTAGCTCCCTAGATGCCACGAGGGGACCTCAAGGACTGGGGCAGCAGAGGGAGGGGTTGATCTGCAGAGAAGGGGGGGCAGCAGCCAGCAGTGCTGGAGTGGAGACCAGGACCCTGAATCTGGTGGTAAGCATCGGTCCTGTGAGACACGGTCTGTGTAGCAAGCTTGGGCACCTCTCAAGGTGACCCTCCTCATGACCCCACCGCCATCTGTCCTGATAATCAGAGGACACCCAGTTACCCTCAAGGACAATGTGGACCCACATTCTGGGATGCTGGAGAAGGACTGGTAACCAACATATGCCCAAATCAAGACAGGGCATCGTCCATCACAGACCCGTGAAACAGGCCAGCTTTGTGCTGCTGTAGAATGGATGTGTGCGTTCAGGGCAACGGGACCCAGTAAAATGAGTTCTGCTAAGTCTGGCACGGTGGTGCCATGGCACTGCCTTCCAGAAGTGTCTCGGAGGCCAGCCAGCCAGCCTCTCCAACAGCTCCAGTCTTGAGGTTGGCCCTGCTAGGCGTGGGCAGCACCCAGCCTCTGGGTATTGAGAACACACAGTCAGACATGAGCAGGAATGAGCCAGAGAACTCCCATTCCCCAGGGCAGAGCCGGGGCCCAAGCAGGTGGGAGATACAGGAAGGAGGAGCAGAGAGTTGCCTGGAGAGAATCTTCCAGACGGAGCTCAGAGCCTGGCAGGCAGAAGCCAGAGAAGCCTGAAGCTGCTGTGGGGCTGAGACAGCGAGAGGAAGGAGATGGTCTCCGGCCCCCATCATGGCCCTGGCACGTGGCAGCAGGGCATCCCAGCAGTGCCAGCCTCATTTCCTGGAGGCAGACCCTGACCACCCTCGTTCCCTCACAGCACCCGGGCCTGCTTTGGTCCTTCCAGAGGGCTTACCCGGCCCTCTGAGGTGAGTGTTGCCCTGACCCGGCACCCCTGCTGCCTGTCACCCTGCACAGAGCAGCTGCTCCCAGGCAGGCTTCCTGGGCGAGACTCTGTCCACACCTGTGGCGCTGGGGACATCTGGAGCCATCTTCTGAACGGGAGGGGTGAGTGAGTGGGCACACGTGGCCCCAACCTGAACCAAGACGGCGCTGGCAAGGGAAGGAGCCGAAGCCGGGCTCCTTGCAGGAGGATCGTGTGAGCAAGTCACCATCTAGAGGAGAAAGGATGGGAAAGGAACAAAGGCACCGACGTCTCCTGATCACTCCGCGAGCGTGGAAGAGAAATCTGCAGACAGTTAACAGTGAGGAAGATCTTGCCGTAGATAGAAGTAATACAGGTGATGTCAGCCTGTCCCGTCCGTGCGCTGCCCCAAGGTTCCAGGCCCGGGGGTGCAGACTGACATCCAACCCCGGGCCCAGCTATGCCCCTGCAGGGGCTGCTCCTGCCCACAGAAGGGAGTGCCTTTTCCTCAGCCACCTGCTCACAAGAGGAGCCTTTTTCTACTTGGCACCAGAATCCCACCTAGGAGATAGAGTGGTGCTAGCGAAGGCTCAGAGAGATCCTAGAGTTGCCATGAAATTAGGCATGTTAATACCAATCTCTGTGTGAGTCTGTAGGGGTGATCTCTTGAGTGTGGCGGGCGCCCGGCTGATGTAGACATGTTAGGGGCACCACTCTGAGCCCTCTCTGTAGGTCTGTGCTGAGCGTCCAAGGTCTTTTGAAGAAGGTAGGAGCCAGGAGGATGAGAACCATGCCACCCATAGGTGCACTTTGCCCTCACCATCACATGCCAGGCCCTGGGCACGTGTGCCCCATGAGGACCCGCTGGGCATACTGAGCTCCACCGATGCTGTCCAGGTGAGCCAGGGACATCCACACATGCAGGCCTGGCGGGGCAGCCGAGGGGTGTCGTGGTAAAGGGCAGGTAAGGGGTGACGCTGCTGTGGCCGTCACTTGGAACTCAGAAGCAACTGTGCAGGAGGCAGGCTGCCGAGACCCCAGGGATTGGTGCCAGCAGGTGGAGAGGGGCCCAGGAGCCGTTCTCAGGGAACAAGTCACTCTTCCAGTGTGACCCATCTGATGCATTCTCTTGAGTCGCTCAGCAGGGAAAGCAGCTACAAAATGACACATTCCCTACCGGGGCCAGTGCCCCACCCCGCATGAGCCCCATGCCAGATACACAGACACCACGCATGGGAAAAGCACCCAGTGCATCCATCTGCTTTTGGTTCCCCCTCTGAGGTACCCAAAGCGGGAAAAAAGGAGGAGGAGAGATTTTTTTAAGGTGAAGTCAGGCGTGTTTCCATTCAGTTCCCCTAGCAACGTACACCTAGAGGCTGAATTGAAATACTGAGACCAGAGGAAGGATTACTCATTGGACAGAACAAATTTAAAATAAAAATGAAAAGGCCGAGGCATTAGTGCACACCCCGGTGCAAACTGGTACAGCACCTCCTGTATTGGACAGGGTTCTCTAGATTAACAGAATACACAGAATGAGTATATTTGAAAAAAGGGATTTATCAGATGGGCTTACAGTTTGAAGCAATGTAGTCCCAGGTTCGGACTGCACGTGGAGAGTCAGAGGAACCAGTAGCTGGTCTAACGGTCTAAGAGCTGGAGTCTTAGGATCGGAGCAACCACTAATTCAGTCCCAGTCCAAGATGTGAAGATCAGGAAGCTCTTCGGAGAAACGATGGTGAAGTTTCAGTTCCAAGAGCAGGAGGCCGAGAAGATCAAGAAGCTCTTCAGAGAAAGGCGAAGCCGGCGGCCGACGATCTCAGGCGAGAGCAGATGCGTTTTCCTCGGAAAGAGTCACACGCACTCTACGCGGCTTCTCCCTCTTTTATCCAAGTCCGCACCTATCAGAATCCTGCTGCCTACATTCAGGGCAGGGCTTTCTGTTTAATCTGCTGTTACACACCCAAAATCACATAATCTTGGGTGTGTCATGATCAGGTCAAGTTGACAACCTAGACTGACTATCACACCTCCCTACAGGGCAGGCCAGGCAAGCCCGTGCTTAGAGTGAGGAGGCAGCGTCCCCGGGCTCCAGAACCCAACCTCACCCAGGCCACCCCCGGGGAGCTTGCAGCATCTCACGGTGCCTGGTTATGTCCTAGTCCGTGATGACAGCTTCCGGGCCATAGGCCTGGCCTTGTCTCTGAACATATGGGAACACAATGGATTCTCAGTCTTTCCGAGCCTCAGTTTCCTCAGCTGTGAAGCCTCGGGGTTCATGTGGAACCTGGATGAGACCACACGTCTGGCGCATGGCAGATGTTGAGTCGCTGTCCTTCTCCCCTTGGCCTACCTCACCTTGTGGCCCTGTGGTAGGGATGAGGGATGTGGCTCTGCACTAAATAAGGCTTCAAATAAAGACAGTGAACTGGCACCAGGGCTTTGAGGAAAAGAGGCATGCCAGCCCTTAGGGGTAAGAAAAGGGACACAGTTCCCCTTTATATCACTGAGCAACTCGTAAATACCCCAGATTTCCTCCTACTTAGAAGCTAGATGTCCTATGCAAAGAGGTCTAATGTAGACCAACACCCCAAGCTATCTTAGGACGTCTCTGCAGGTTCTGTACGGGGAAGTAGGGGCAGTGGGCACAGAGCTGGCATCTGCTCCCTGGCCACGCGTGCAGCACTCAGCACAAGGTGAATAAACACAGCCATGGATGCTCAGCCAAGTTCATCTTTTAACTTTCCATCTTCCTGCCTTTACTGTTGCATTAGAATCCATGTCCGTGTTTATTTAAAATAAAAATGGACTTTTGAAAGGATCTTTTTCTGACTTCAAGGTCTTTAGATGACTCGAAGTCCCTGCTATAAAGAACCTTTCTTTTTATTTTGACAGGGAAGGGTGGGAACTCCCCCTTTTATGCTGAGATGTAAGCACAAAGTCCTTGTCCCATTATATGACATAGGGACCTTAACTATTGAGTTAAAGATAATCAGTTCAGTCCTCAAAAGTAATTAGCCTAGAGTTATTTGATGGCTACCATCCAGGCTACAGACATGACTCAAACAGTTCCAAGGGTCTGGGAGGTGTTTATCACAGCCACTAACACCTGCTGTTTAAAATCTGGGGTGGGTGTGACTTCCCAGCCTGGAGGTTAGATGCTGAGTGACACCGCTCCCTGAGCCCAGGTGTG
>PVJS01005783.1:31075-62736 GCA_004027185.1 Glis glis
AGAGAGAGAGAGAGAGAGAGAATCTACCATGTGCTTGCTACAGAGAAGACCCTCATGGCTGGGGGAAATCCTCATCCTCATGGAACAAACAGTGCAGTGGGGGCACGAGATGAGAGCTGCAGATAGAGAGACAGTAAGAGCAAAGGTCCTGATGCCAGAACCTTCATGATGTATCCGGGGAAAGCCTTGGTGTAATGCCTCCCGAAGCAGGGTTTGCTGGTCCCCTTCCTCCAAGCTCCTTCCAGTTGAGGCCTCTGCACCTGTACGCTGGGCTCTTGGGAAGGTGGACATGACCACCACAAGCCAGCAGGTGACTCCCCATGCTGCAGTCCCTCCTAGGGAGAGTTCTCTGCCCCAAGAGAACGCAGCTGCTTGATCCCTTGGACCCACAGGAATGTGGCGAGAAGACGGGGAGAGGAGAGAGGAATTAAACTCTGAATACATCTTCAGGAGGTCACGCTGCCCTGGTGCCTTGCGTAAAGTGCCCCAGTGAAATGCTGAGTCCCCACAGGACTCCCTGCTCTACAGGTGCAGTCAATGAGCTGTGACAGGACACAGGCTAGACTGAACCCCCACAGGGTGCTGCTCTAAGACAGGCAGTGTGGCCCAGTGGTCTGTGCTTCACACAGATGTGGTCAGCAGCCAGCGGCAGCCCAGGGGAAGAGGCACTTGGTTGGGCTGCAGCCCTGGGCCAGCCCGTGGATCCTGGTCTCTGGCAGAGGGCAAGCCGTGGGACTCCCCACATGACTCTGCACCCACTGGGCCCTGCACAGCACCAGAGGTGAGAGGAACCGAAGTGGGTGTGGAGCCTCACGTGACAGGCTAGGGTGTCCTGGGCGCTGCTCCCTGCAGGCAGCAGGTGGCCTCTGAGTTGCATCCTGAACAAAGGCAGCCTGGTCCCTCCCCCACTACCGAGGACATGTAGTTACTAGGTGAGGTCTGAGTTCATTTGGGCCCAAGCGCACCCCGGGAGCCATCACCCTGGCACTCCACTCCCGGCCACAGTCAGAGACTGTTGACATCATAAAGGCACAGAGGAGGCGAACGTAAGCAGGATTTATGCTTCAGTTATACCTCCTGGAGAGCGGGCACACAGCGCCGTGCATCATTTTTATCGGTTCCCAGGATTCCAGCCGTCTCTGCTCCCTCCCTCCTCCCTTGGCCTCAGCCCCTGACTGTGGAAGCTGCCCTCCTCCCCACAGAGGCACCCCCCTTTACAGTGTGCACGCAGCACGCTCGGGCTCCGGCTGTGTCACTGTGGGCTCCACGTGACTATTCCATTTGTAGTATTTCCTCTGCAGCCATGAAAGAGAATGATTACACCCGGGTTCTCTATCTGTCAACTGGGCATAGCGGTGACAACGTGACTTTATAGACCCACGAGAGGGAGGGGAGGCAGGGAGGGGTCCTCTCCTCTCCTCTCTGCAGGGCTCTGTTGATGCTCAGTGACACCCAGAGTGTTCCTAATTGTCAGTGTTTATCTTTTCAAACTGGGAAAGGGACCACCTTCAAGCCACACTTTCATCCGAAGGGCTATCCCTAAAGGAAAGGGGTTGGGGAGGGCTCTAAACAAAGGTAAGAAATCCTTGGCTGAGTAAAAGCAGAGGTCGTTATTTGTATAGGATTAGGCTGTTAGCAAGGAGTGGTAGATTTGATTTTATTTATTTATTTTTGCGGTACTGGGGATTGAACCCAGGGGCATTCTACCTCTAAGCTACACCCCCGGCCCTATTTTTTATTCTTTATTTTGAAACAGGGTCTCCCTAAGTTGCAGAGGGCCTCACCAAGTAGCTGAGGCTGGCCGTGAACCCGGATCCTCCTGTCTCAGCCTCCCAAGTACTGGGATTACAAGCATGCACCACCACGCCTGGCTTTAGATTTTATTTTAAAGCCAAGAAATCTTTAGTCTGGACGGGACTCTCCTTCTGTTCTAGAATATTCCTCAGGGCCTCTTTTCTTCTTGCTTGAACTCTAGTATACTATGCCCCCTTTCCGTTTTCACCTCCTATGAAGGCCCCTCCCAGAGCCGAGAGGGCACTGTGGGAGTCTGTGAGCCACCTGACCCCAGACACCTGCTGTCCTGCAGGGGTCCCTAGGAGCCCGCGGCCCCTCAATGGGGTCAACATGTCCACCCAGCAGCCTGTCCTGGTGCAATATCTGGAGATGACTCATCTTTAAAATTCATCTTTCATCTCTGGTTGAACTGAAGTCTCACTCGCTTCCCGGGCTGAATCTTGGGAATAGTTATCTAATACAGCTTGCTCCATCAGCCCAAACCCAGCTAGTCCCCATATTTGAAAAGAAGCAGAACCCTTTTGCAAATTTATCTAGTCTTTACAAGCATCTGCAAGGGTGGGATGAAGGTATCTTCAGGATGTTACAAAAAGTGGCTTCCCCAGGACCCTGGCTAACTTAGAGGTATAATGTCAAACTCTAGGCCAGGATTTTTGCCACTAAATCTGTTTGGCCTTATCTGCAAGTAAGATTTAAAAGGAAAAGTAGACGCCAAATAATTAGTCATGGCACAAATATTGCCAGGAAGTGTGCAACCAAGAATCCCCCAACCAGGCCACCCTTCCAGCTCCAGTATTGGATAAGCCAGGCCGGCGAAGCTGGGGGGGGGGGGGGGTTAGCTGAGCACTTAGTCCAGCAACGCAGCCCGCGCTTGGTTCCCTGAGGTTTTCCTCCTGCTCAGAACATCAGACTGTAGACAACACGAAGAAAGCTGTGGGCTTCAAAGACCAGGGCCTCGGAATCCAGTCCCAAGGTGTCCTGCAGTGTATTGGGCTGCTTTCCTGCCTGTCAGACAGAATGACAGGCTCTGTCCCCTCCCACACACACAGCTCCCACCCACTTCTCCTCCATTGGACCAAGACAGCACCGGGCCCCGCCCCCCTACACACACTCACACACACACACACACACACACACTCACACATACACACATGCTAGGAGCACACCTCACCTCCTGCCTGCCTCTCGGGCCTGTGGTGAGGAGTGACCCAGGTGAGTGTGAGCCCTCTGTAAACTGTAGAGCTCTGCACACATCAACCACTCTGAATCAGTCAGGTTCGTGCCCCATGCCCACCCTTCGTCCGCCACACGCCGGAAAGGCTTCCACTGACCTGTGTCCTTGTCCTCGCCCAGGTACCTGGCGCTCTATGCCTACAAGCCCCAGAAGAATGACGAGCTGGAGCTGCGTAAGGGCGAGATGTACCGCGTGCTGGAGAAGTGCCAGGACGGCTGGTTCAAGGGGGCGTCGCTGAGGACCGGGGTCTCGGGGGTGTTCCCCGGGAACTACGTGACACCAGTCTCCAGGTGAGGATCCGGTGGCCTGGGCGAGGAGGCAGAGAGGCCCACATTGCTCTGTGGCTGTGGAAACTGCTGGAGGCCATGCTGGAGGCTGGCCCCCCGAGGCAGAGAGGGCTCTGAGCAGGATTGCCCAGCTTCCCTCAGGGGACACTGGCCACCAAGGGACAAGAATGGGAGCGAGAGGAGCTGGGCTCAATGCAGCGATAACAACCAAGCGCGGTAGGAAAGTCATCAGAGTGCAGGGTCTCAAGTGTGTGCGTGTGGGTGTGCACATACATGTGCTTGTGTGCATGCATGCGTGCAGTGTGAGCTAACGTGTGCACGAACCGTATGTACAGTGAGTAGAGCATTGTGTGTACAGTATGTGTGCACAGGGACAGGACATCCCTAGCCAGTGTATGTGTACAGTGTAAGTAGATGTGTTACAGTGTGTATG
Source organism: Glis glis (assembly GCA_004027185.1). Classification (NCBI taxonomy): domain Eukaryota; kingdom Metazoa; phylum Chordata; class Mammalia; order Rodentia; family Gliridae; genus Glis; species Glis glis. Next base: position 34,824 of record PVJS01005783.1, read on the forward strand.
CATGTGGATGTGCAGTGTGTGCACACCACATTAGTGTGCATACCCACATGCATACAATGTGTGCAGCTGCGACGTATATGTGTTTAGCGTTTGCATGTGGGTATGCGGTGTGTTTACATGTTAGCAGTGTGTATTCCTGTGCCTGGTGTAAGTAGTGTGTGTATCTGTGTGTCCAGGGTGTGCATGTATGTTCTGTATGAGCAGTGTGTGTGTGGTGTGTATATGTGTGCATTTGTATAGTGGGAGACAGCATGTACATGTGTGAAGTGTGAGTGTATATGTGTGTCATCACACCTAGACCTGTTACACATAAAACACACATGTATTCATCTATGGAAAGGAAAAGCGAGACATGCCCCAAAGTAGCGGTTGTTCAGTGGAAGCATAATGGGTAATTAAAATTTTTTTCTTCTTTGTGCTTTCTAGTGTTTTACAAATTCTGTTATATAACTAGTATAAACCAGAAAAAGTAATTTTAAAAATTCACTCGAGAGAGCAGGGCACAGTGGCACACATCTGTAGTCCCAGTACTTGGGAGGTTGACACAGGAGGATCACAGGTTTGAGGCCAGCCTCAGCAACTTAACAAGCCCTTGGCAACTTAGTGAGACCGTTTCAGTTTCTTAAAAAGGGCTCAGAGAAGCCAGGTGTGGTGGCACACACTTGTAATCCCAGTATTTGGGAGGCTGAGACAGGAGGATCCGGGTTCTTGGCCAGCCTCAGCTACTTAGTGAGGCCCTCTGCAACTTAGTGAGACCCTGTTTCAAAATAAAGAACATAAAAATAGGGCTGGGGGTGTAGCCCGGAGGTAGAATACCCCTGGTTCAATCCCCAGTACAAAACAAACAAAGTCTTCACTGTGGAGGTCCTCGAAAGCTGTCTGAGAATTTTCCATTGAGCTGAGCAGTGCCCTGCTCAGTTCTGTTTCAGTCCATCTCAGCAGCTCGTGTTGACACTGCAGGACATGCAGATGCATGGAGACACAGCCCTTGGGCTCCTACTGTCTATAGAAGAGAACTGAGGAAAAAGCAAATCAAATAGCTCCTAGACCTGGCATGGATTGCCAGACTGATTCCTACCTGGCAGCCTGGCTCCTGAAGGTGAACAGGAGGGCGTTGATTGCAGTGGCTGCAGTGGCTCAGGATACCAGGCACTCCTTAGCCGTGCTTCATGCAGGGAGAGCAGGAGAGGCCCGGGGAGTATAGTGTCCCAAGACCCAGAAGGTTTGCAGGGACAAGGAAGGTTTACAGCAAGGAAAGCTTCGCTCAAGTGACCCTCAGCAGGGCAAAACATCGGAAGCAAACCCTCTGCCCTAAGTCCAGCCTCCTAAAGAGAGGGATGGCTGCACAGGGTGTGCTCCCCATGGGCCCCCTGGGGCTTCTGTATGGCGTGGGGCAGCTTGCCCAGCACCTCTAGCCAGGGCTCAATCTTCCACAGGGAGCCCTCCATTCTGGAGTTTGCAGGCCGGTATTCCCATGCAAGCACGTCCTGCAACTGGGCCTGGCCTTGAGGTCGTTGCAGTGCGTAGAGGAAATGCCCGTTGGTGGGAGGCAGATGCAGCTGCTCAGCCCTAGGATGGGGTCACCCTCAACCCCTGGGTATCTGTGCCCAGAATCCCTCGAGTACCTTGGCCATAACCGCACACCCTTGTGTGTCCCTTACTCAACGCAGAGAAAGCTGGGGAGGGAGGGAGCCCTGGCAGCCAGGGTTGCCCCCCCAGACACACCCCAAATCTGGAATGTTTTCCCACCTCTTCCTCCTACCCAATTTTACTAGACCTGTCCTTTAGGATCCTAGTCCTAAATCCACTTGCTATGGAAAGCCTTCCCCCCCGTCACATGGTCAGAATGGCCAGCTCTACCTGCCACAGCAGCCCATCGGCGAGTGCTGCTCACGTGAAACCTGCCAGCCCCTGCGCACAGCAGCCATCCCCAGCTTTGCATTCTGGGCTCCTTTTATACCATTTGCACATACTAGGTGCTCAATAAATGCAGGTAGAGCCAAAAAATGAAATGTGGTAGTTCTGATGGAAATTTTATCCCAAGGACTATCTTCCCATAGTGCCAGGAACTTTGTTATGGGAACATCGTCGGGTTAATGAAACCGGGATGCTTCGGGTGACCCAGGCACCCTGCTCAGCCCTGGCTGGTGCATCTCGTCAGTTGCTCGCTTCCCTTGAGCCCTCTCAGTCTTCATCCACCCATGTGTGAGAAGCTCAGAGCCAGGGAGGCCATGAGGCAGCAGCCTCTCCACTGTAACCGTGGTAACTGCAGTGACCCGAGGTCACTCCTGCTGTCCTCTCTCATCTCTCAGAGAGGGGATCCTCAGGAGCCCCTTGGTCAGTATCTCATAGGCTCAGGCTTCCCCAGGGGAATCCATAGCTCACCACGGAACAGAAAAGCTAGCTGCAGTCTTTATTCACCGAAGTTGAGGACTTCCCCACCCCCACCCTACCCCCCGCTCATGGCTCTACCACCAGGACTCCTTCTCTGAATCTCACTGTTCTTTTTATTTATTTTTTATATGTGGTACTGGGGATTGAATCCAGAGACATTCTACACCCCCAGCCATTTTTATAAAATTGTTTACAATTTGAAACAGGGTCTCACTAAGATGCTGAGGCTGGCCTCAAACCTGTGATTTTCCTATGTCAGCCTCCCAAGTACTGGGATTACAGGCATGTGTTACCAACACCAGCTTGGTCCTCACTGTTCTTTAGGGAAATTACCAAAACCACCCAGTGGAAACATGATGCCTTCTTAGGACAGGCATTGGAGGGAACCAGGAAGGCCTAGCCCTTTATGTACAGACCCGGATCCACCCATCTGTGTCCATCCCAGCGGTCCTGGAGTGCTCTGTGATGCTGCTGGGCTCTGTGGGCTAACAGTCAACACTTAGAGTTGATTTGTAGCTTTGCAACTGTGTGTGTGTGTGTGTGTAGGGGGGATTCAAAATTCATTCAGAAACGAGGTAGGGACCCCAGGGTATGTGGCTGTGACAAGTGAGACTGTGCACTAAGGAAATAGGATGCGGGAGGCCCCGGGGGCTTACCACTGCCACTGAAGGTGTGCCTGCCTCTGCCGCCTTCCGCCTGGAACATGACCTTGGAAATATAATTGATGAGCCCCATCTATTTAGTTTTAACGATTAAATGTGAGGTAGCAAATGCGATTTCCAAACTCATGGTTTCGGCTGGCCTGCTGACAGGGCTGCAAGCCAGAAGGGAATTTCAGGACAGCTCTGAGGCTGAGGAAGGATGGTGCTGCCCTGCGGCTCCTTGACAGGAAACCCCTTTGCTGAGAGGCCCTTCCCCCACAGCTGCCCTGCAGAAGCCCTCCTTGGTTGCCGCCGGGGCTCTCCCTCAATGGAGGTCCAGCCCAATGGTACCATGCCACAGGGAGATGGGCTGGGAGCTGACCCAGGAGAGGCAGGAGGCCTGGGAGGGCCTGTCCTCTCACAGTGGCTTTTGTAGTCGCGTGAGTGAAATCTGAAGAGACAGGAATGGGAGTTTACCCAGCCCCTGGACAAACTGAAGATGCTCTGATACCCCTGAAACATTCAAACACACAGAAGCTCCTAAGCCCCAAACTCTGCCATACCTTGTACCCCCAGAGCCAGGGCATGCATTGGGTGCAAATACGAGCAGAGGGAAAAGGTTAAGAGCCCTATTTCCAACGCTGCTGTGTTCCTCTCGTATGCAATAGTTCCATCTGGAAGCTTCGTGTTCCTCTTGTATGCAGTAGTTCCATCTGGAAGCTTCAGGGTAAAAGGACATTTATTTCTGGCATGAAACTGCACGTTCCCTGACATCCTCAGAAGGAAGTCCTTTCGCCCATGCCCCTTCCCAGCAGCCAGCAGAAGCAAGATGGCGCCGTGTCCAGAGGGAACCAGCGTCACCTCCCCACTGCGTGCCAGATGTGTCAAAGCCTCGTGGGATGTGACTGAGTCATTCATTCTCTTTCTGGTTGTCTTTGAAGTCACACAGCTGTTTGTTAGAACGAGTCAAGGCAGTAGCTGTGGTGCTAAACATTTGATTGGGATTCTTGCTTTGTTCCTGAAGGTTCTTTTGCTGTTTCTTGAATGTTCACCTTGGCAGGTGGTGCCATGAAGGTTTTATAAAGGATGTGCTTCTTGCCGGGTGTGGTGGTGCACGCTTGTAATCCCAGTACTTGGGAGGCTGAGACAGGAGGATGGCAGGTTTGTGGCTAGCCTCAGCTACTTAGTGAGGTCCTCCGCAACTTAGTGAGACCCTGTTTCAAAATAAAGAATAAAAAATAGGGCTGGGAATGTAGCTCCGAGGTAGAATGCCCCTGGGTTCAATCCCCAGTAACACAAAATAAATAAATAAATAAATAAATAAATAAATAAATAAATAAATAAAGGGTGCTCTTCTGTTCAACTAAAGCACTGTCTTGGCCATGTTTTAGGACTTTCCTGGACTACTTGACCGTCTTCTCTCACAAGCTGCAGGCCTGCTTTCATCTGAGCCCTCGAGACCCCTAACTTAATTCTGCTTATTTCTCTAGGGTTCCTGGAGGAGGCGCCGGGACACCCCGGAATAATGTGCTCGGAGGTTCTCCGCTGGCCAAAGGGATGACCACTACCATGCACCCCGGCGGTGGGAGCCTGAGCAGCCCCGCCACTGCCACCAGGACAGCCCTGCCCCTCACCATGCCCCAGCACCCCACAGCCTCCCCGCCAGCAGGCAGCTGTCTCCGGCATGCAGCCCAGCCAGCAGCCAGCCAAGCCCGGGGTGCCATCCCAACAGGTATGGACACAGATTCCCCGGCCCTCACCCTGCTGGGAAATTGACAAGAGGGCTTTCTGGGACACAAATCATGAGACACATTTGGACCCAGATCTTGAACAAACCGTGGTGGGCTGAGTTGAATGCTGGTCATAATCATAACAGCTGATCTCCAGAAGTGCACTTGACTTACCATGTTACCCTATCCTGGCAGCTCAAATGGCTTAGAGAATTTACAAATATTTACACATTTCACTGTGGCAAGAGGACTCCGCGTGAACCAATAAGATTAACCGTGGTGCCGGATGCTCTCTCAGAGAGGCAGCTGTGGGTTGGTCATGGAGCCTTTGGTCCTTGGGCATTTCAGGGTGTCCCAGCTAGGCAGCATCTCACAGGACAGGGCTGGTAATGAGCACAGGACTGAGAGTCCCTTTCTAAGATTCTCTGAGCCTGGAAGGAACCATGGCCCTTGCCCTTTATCTTCAAGGCAACATGATCAATACACAGGCTAGTAGAACTTAAGGAAAAACCAGGTTGACCCCAGGGTGATGTAAGATAAAAGAAATCTTGGGGTAGACCTTAAAGGCATCGAGAACATAAACACATCTTGCTGAGAAATGCTGAAGCCCGGCGGGAGGCTCCTGGGAGCCCACACTGTGTGTGCTTCCAAAACCACAGAGCCTGGGCCACTGTCACTGTGTGGTGAGAGTAACCCAGGAAGGAGGCGTAACCCAGAATTTCTCCTCCCACCCCATCTCAGAAATCATTTCTTTTTCTCCAAGTGAAACTTAAAGGGCAAAAAGAATGTAAATTCTTTGGAGCCATAAAATGCAGTATTTTTTAGACTAGCCAGCCAGGACATGACCCATTCAGAGTGCCCCAAAAGGCAGCTAAGATAATACCCAACACGGCAGAGGTCACAGCTGATGGGACCAGAGAATGGGGGTGACTGTCCTCCAATCGAAGTGCATCGTCCACTCGCCCACCCATGGGCCCCTTGAAACTCAGGTGGCCTGCCTGCACGTTCGCACGCTGATGCAACTCAGGCTTAGAAAGGCCAAGAAGAATTGGTGGGCCCTTGCAGGAAAGCCTGAACTTGGAGAAGGTTATAGTTTAGTCCATGACCCCACCCCCACCCCCCAATCTGGGACTGTCACTGACTAACCCACAGGCAGGGAAGCCCTGTCAGCTCCAATGGGAGGGCGGTCTGTGCGGGCACCTGGGGAGGGAAGGTGTAGGGGAAGGGAAGTGCTCCCAGGAGAGGTCCTTCCCAGAGTGAGTCCTACAGAAACGCTCAGGCAGGGGAAGGACAGAGGGCGCAGCTGAGCCAGGAAGAAGGGAACAAACAGAAGTGGGAGAGAGCGGGTTTTCACTGAACTGGCCGCAAGTGGTTGGCTTTCGGTATTTCAAGTACCCACAGTCAGCAAGAAGGGCAAAGACAGTACAGTAAAATATGTTAAGAGAGAGAGAGACCACATTTCACATAGTTTTATTACAGCACCATGTTATAATTGTTCTGTTTGATTATCAGTTACTATTGTTAATCTCACACTATGCCTAATTTGTAAATTTGTAATTAGTTTATATATGGTTCTCTACTATCTGTGGTTTCAGGCATCCACTGGGGGGGTCTCAATATGTATCCCCCACTGATACAGAGGGGCCACTGTGCCAGGTGTGGTGGCACACACCTGTAATTCCAGTATTTCGGAGGCTGAGACAGGAGGATTACAGGTTCAAGGCCAGCCTCAGCAATTTAGCAAGGCCATCAGCAATTTAGTGAGACCCTGTTTCTAAACAAAAAAATAAAAAGGGCTGGGGGTGCAGCTTGGAGGAAGAATGCTCCTGGGTTCTGGGTTCCATCCTCAGTAGCACCAAAAAACAAAAAAGGAGGGGCCACTGTAGTTTAGTGAGAGGCGTGGTTGAAGGCATGAGCTTGGACAGCCGACAGACCTGTTCTCACATGCTGAGGTTGCCATTATTGCTGCAGCCTCAGTTTCTCCCTCTGTAAAATGGGGATACAAGAGGCACTCACCTCCTGGGATATTTGTATGAGGACTATCTAACTGGTATGTACTCAGCCCATGAATGCTACTCTTATTCTGTTTTTATTTATTTATTTATTTGGTACTGAGGATTGAACCCAGGGGCATTCTACCTCCAAGCTACACCCCAGCCCTATTTTTTTTATTCTTTATTTTGAAACAGGGTCTCACTAAGTTGCTGAGGGCCTCACTAAGTAGCTGAGGCTGGCCGCGAACCCAGATCCTCCTATCTCAGCCTCCCAAGTACTGGGATTACAAACGTGCGCCACCATGCCTGGCTCTTATTCCGTTTGAGAATAAGAATATTCAATGCATGAGAAGCAAAAAAAATTAAATAGGAATTATTACCAAAGGTTCTAAAAGGTTGAAATCTCTTTTAAAGGCAGTAGGGACCCTCTGAGAAATTTTTAGCCAGGGGGATAACACTTTACCAAAGACCACCATGCACAGGGTAGAGAAGCGCAGGCGCGGGGCAGCCTGGGCCGAGGCAGGAGCCCGGCCCAGCAAGGAGCTACGGCATGGGCACCAGGTAATGAGTGATTCGTGCTCGGGGAGACCCAGGAACCAAGTCCAGCATCCAGGTTCCTGGATAGGATAACTGGGAGAATGACAATGGCCTACTCCAGCCTGGAAGATACCAGAGGGGAAATGATTTCCAGGGAAAGATGATGAACCAGGTTTAGACATGTGGCTTCAAGAGATGTAGTAGGTATCAGCCTCCCTGGGCTCCCCCACTGACTTGGAACTGCCTCCCTCCCTGATGGGCTCACGCCACACATTAAGAATCCTGGAGGGGCAACCTTGCATCCCCAGCCTGCCCTGTAGATAAGAGGCACATGGCCCAACTCTGGGAATAGATACTCCTGCACATGCTCCATTCAGAGGAAAACACATGCGGTGTCATATGGATCCCTTTTGGGGTGAAGGAAGTGATAGAAACATCCAGCATTCCAGGGGCAGCAAGGGTGGACTTCCAGAGAAGTGTCCAGCATCTTCCGTGGGTGGTAGAGTTCTGGCGCCTGTGGCCAGCACCATCAGTGGGTAGAGGGTGGATTTCTGGTGGACTTTGGGCTCCTGGTGTCCCGCAGAGGTAGCCTTGGTACCAGGAGAGGCTCAGGTGGGCTGAGCCCTGCCCTGGCTGTACAGCCTCCAAGACCAATTCTACCAGGCCAGAGAGCCTATAGGTGCCCACTCGTCTTCCATATATATCTTTTTTGCTTATATTAACCAAGAATATGGTTTGTAGTTTTGCAACCTGGCCTGTGAACCCCTGGAGAAGAAGTAGCTGTTTCTATCCCACAAATCTCCATACCACAAGCGCTCGGTATCCATATTATCTGGTCCCAGACCCCTCACCCCCACCCCTTACGCCTTATCTGATCAACCACACTTATGCCATGATTTAGCTTGGTCTTCCAGTGTTCCTTGGTACCCTCTAGTTAGGCTCGCAGCTGTTACGGTAGGCAAGTGGTCAAGGGGTCTTCAGCCAAGCCTCCCGAGTGGTCAGGAACTAGCCAAGATGCTGACCTCCTTGACACCTGGAGCACCGGGCAAGACCAGGGGCACCGAGTGGTCCAGGCCAGGTTCCTTCTGGTTATCAACAGCTCGCCCAGTCTGCCCAGCAGGCCGTGTACGTGTGTCTCTGGGCACCACGACATGGAAAGGCTGAGCAGCCCCGCTCCGCATGGTGAGTAAGCAGCCTCGGACTCGCTGCCCAAAAATAGCCGACATAATGGCCTTCCCATGCCAAGCCTCACTGAAAACTCTCCCAATTCAAGACTGAAATGGAGCCCTGCCAGTCAGCCCTCTCTCTATGCAATAACAAGCAGTATCAAAAGAAATTGGCATGGCTGGGGGCAGCACAACATTGTGTCGTGGCTCAGTCATCCATCACCATGGTAACCACGGTGGTGTGACAAGCATTCTCTTCCACCAGTTTAATTTTACATACAGGCAGAGCGAGGCACAAGATGGTTAAACGGCTCCCTTGGTGCAACCCAACCTAACGCTTGTCCCCCGCGCTGGCTGTCACTGTCACAGCCAGGTTAAAGAATGGCTCCTGCCGAGGCATATCAGTAAATTAAATGCCACTGAATTCCCAGTGCATTTTCCACTTCGTTCTGCATTTAGAGAGGGAGAAAATGCTGTTGACAGTACAAGTAATGGATTGTTCAGTATAGTAATTGCCCATTTCGGCAGACCCCGGCCTCAGCAGTTGGGATGTGTTTCAATGATGTTCTCATCTCGAGCCAAAGGCAGGCAGTTTGACAAAGGCTTAATTGCATTGGCCGTAGCATCCAATATGATTTGTTCTACTTGATTAATGTCACCCCCTTTCCCAAGGGCAGAGTGCCCCCTGTGAAGCGCCCATGGTCCTTAGGTGCTCACGTCCATGCTCAGTAGGGGCAGGAGCCCCATGTGGACATTTATTCCTCAGCAAAAAAGCACCCCAAAAGAGCTAGATACAGGCAAGGTGCTTGGGGGGGGGGGTCTGGGAGTACAGAGAAAACCAGACAGATCCCATTTGTGCCCCAGGTAGAGAAAAGGACAAGAAAACAAATTCCTGCAATAGAGTTTGACGAGTGCTGTGATGGAGGCTTAGGTGAGGTATGGGGGATTCACTAAGATCACAGAGGAACATGGAAAGGGGAGTGGGAAAAGGTGCATGGAAAGTTTTCAAGAGAAGGGAATCATGCCCGGAATCTTAAAGGACAAATAGAAACTTTTTTTTTTTTTTGCGGTACCGGGGATTGAACCCAGGGGCATTCTACCTCTGAGCTATACCCCCAGCCCTATTTTTTAGTCTTTATTTTGAAACAGGGTCTCACTAAGTTGCGGAGGGCCTCGCTAAGTAGCTGAGGCTGGCCGCGAACCCGGATCCTCCGATCTCAGTCTCCCAAGTACTGGAATTACAAGTGTGCGCCACCATGCCTGGCTAGAAACTTTTTTTTTATGATACCGGGGACTGAACCCAGGGGAATTCTACCTCTGAGTTACACCCCCAGCCTTTTTTAATTTTTTATTTTGAAATAGGGTCTCACTAAGTTGCAGAGGGCCTCGCTAAGCTGAGGCTGGCCTCCCACCTGCAATCCTCCTGTCTCAGCCTCCCAAGTACTGGGATTACAGGCGTGCACCACTGCACCCGGCTCAAATAAGAGGTAGCGAAGCAGACAAAGCAGGAAAGATGTCTGAAGCGGAGGAGCCAGCAAGGGCAAAGGCGTGACATTACAAAAACCAGACCTCCTACTTTGGGTAACTTCATTTCGTTTGGCGTAGCTGAAAACAGGTGTGGGAGCAGCGGTCCAGTGTGTTGCTGACAATGTCTCTGCAGAGACCAGCTTTACTTTTGATCTGAAAGATGGATAGACCTCAGCATGCAGCGTTGTGTGGGTGGGGCAAAGGAAGCATCCAGGGAGGCCGGACGTGGTGGCGCACACTTGTAATTCCAGTACTTGGGAGACTGAGATCGGAGGATCCGGGTTCGCGGCCAGCCTCAGCTACTTAGTGAGGCCACTGCAACCTCGTGAGACCCGGTTTCAAAATAAAGTATAAAAAATAGGGCTGGGGGTGTAGCTCGGGGGTAGAACGCACGCCCCTGGGTTCAATCCCTGGTACCACAAAAAAAAAAAAAAAAAAAGCATCCGGGCACAGGAAAGGCCTGTGAGGAGCCCCAAGACCAGCCAGGCCTGGTGCATTTGAAAACTGAAATCAGTGTGGAGGAACAGAGAATGGCTTGAGTAAAGCTGACAAAGTATGCAGGGGCAGATTATGTTGGTTCTTTCAGACCATGTCAAGGAATTTAGATTTTTATCCTAAGGGCAGTGGGGCACATTAAAGGGTTTTAAATAACAGATGTTGTCAGGTTTTTGCGTTTGAAAGATCAAGCTAGACTCCTGCTCATGGCCAAGCTGAAGTAAAGAGGACAAGATTGATCCCCCGCGCAAAACAACTAAAAAGCAGACACATCTATTAAACAACAGTTTTTGCGACACTAGGTGTTCAACAACTAAGGACAGTGATCCATGAGGCAGTTATGGGCTGTGGCACAAGAAAGGGTGGCCCCGGTAGAGGCCAGCAGGGCATAACATAGATGGCTGGAATTTGCAGAGGAGAGAGGGAGAGAGAGAGAGAGAGAGAGAGAGAGAGAGAGAGAGCGAGAGCGAGCTCTGTATTCAGCCCAGAACTAATCAGCATATACATGTGAGCAAAATACCCAAAGCCAGGAAAAGAAGGAAAGAAAGGATTAGCACTAACTGCGCCCAGAATACACACAGGCTGGAAATAGCGCCTGTTCCCACCAGCCAGACTAGGAAAAAAAAACTCTGAGATCACAAGGCACTAAGGAGTTAGCACAGAAGGACCTGGCCTCAGTAGTGGCAAATGTCAGCCCTGGATCAAGCAGTTTCAGTCCCACCTAACATATTTTTAAAAGTAAGGCTCAAACGGCTCACACCATTTCCAAATTAATTTAACTGTGTCCTGGAACAAAGATTACGAAGATTTATAGGAATACAAAAATCTCCATCTCTTAACATAAAAATCACAATGACTGATATCCAAGAAAAAATAATAGGCATGCAAAGGAGCAGAAAGATATGACCCACGATGAAGATAAGTTGATCGATCAAAACTGGAATAGAGCTGGGCGTGGTGGTGCACGCTTGTAATCCCAGTACTTGGGAAGCTGAGACCAGAGGATCTGGGTTTGCAGCCAGCCTCAGCTACTTAGGCTTTATTTTACAAAAAAGAAAACAAGGTTCATAAGTGTGAAATGACTGGCCTGGGGCAGTTCCGAATAGATACAAGAGCCAGGATTCAAATCCTCTTCAACTTCCCTAGAGCCAGAGCTTCCTAAGCTGCCCAGTGCTGTGCTGTCCCCTCCCTGCTCCATCCTTCTGTCATCTTTGAGAGCTAAAACAAAACAGCAATCACCTCGCTCAACCTCATCTGGAAGGGTACATGTAGGGCAACTCCAATTTTTTTCCTACTTTGCACATGTCCAAGAATGACCTTGAAAGCATCACGGGCATTGACTTGGGAGTTGTAAATCAATTATAGCTGGAAGGAGAATCTGTGAGTGTTAATCTGCCAATAATGAGGATCAAATATACTGTGTTAGTATTAATCAAGGGAAAGCTAGAGTGGCTCTTCTAATATCTAACACAGAGTGGATTTTTTTGGTACCTGGAAGTTAAACCCAGTGGCCTTTTACCTCTAAGCTACTCCCCCAAGACCTTTTTATTTATTTATTTATTTATTTATTTATTTATTTATTTTTGAAACAGGGTCTCACTAAGTTTCAGAGGCTGGCCTCAAACCTGCAATCCTCCTGTCTTGGCCTGATGGGACAGAATTTATAACCAAGAATTTATCATAAGGGAGTTAAAAAACAATTTCATAATGATAAAGGGTCAGTTCATTAAGAGGACATAACAATTCTCAATATTTATGCACCAAATAACAGAGCTTCAAAACAACATAAGCAATTACAGGTAAAGCTTCAAGGAGAAACAGAAATACACAATTGTAGTCAGAGATTTCAATACTTTCTTAATAGCTGAAAGAACAAGTAGACAGAAAATTGGTAACCATATAAAACATTAGAACAACACTATAACCAACTTGACTTAATTGACATTTACGGAACATTCCACCCAACGACATCAAAATACACACTCTTTTCAATGCACATAGAACATTTACCAAGATAGACTGCATTGTGGCCATAATATTTAAATCCCCATATGCATAAAGGATTCAACTCAAATGAACTACATTTCCTGACCACAGTGGAGTTGAATTAGAAATCAATATCACAAAGAATTACTTCAAAATAACCCATGGTCAAAGAAGAAATCAAAAAAAGATATTAGAAAGCATTCTGAGTTGAACAAAAGGAAAACACAACATGTCAAAATTTGTGGGGTGCTACAAAAGCAGTCCTTGAGGGAAATTTATAGTACTAAACACCAAGAGTAGAAAACAAAGAAAGGTGTCAAGTCACTGGCTTCTGCTTTTACTTGGAGAAACTAGAATAAAAAGAGCAAAGGGAGTAGAAAAAGGCCAGGGCTGAAATCAATAAGATAGAAAAACAATAGGGAAATTCAATGAATCCCAAATGTGATTCTTTTAGAAGATAAAACTGATAAGCTTCTAGTTAGGTAGATAGAGTGAAAAAGGATTAAGCTAGATGGATAAAACAAAATACATAAATTATCAACACCAGGAATAATTGAAGTGATATCACTTCAGATTCTACAGGATAATAAGGGATTATTTAAAAACCTTTATACAAATAAATTCAATGAATTAGGTGACATGGACATCTTCAAATATTCACTGAAGGATAAATAACCTGACTAGTCCTAGATCTATTAAAGAAATTGAGTTAGGAGTTAAAACCTTCCACAAAGAAAACTCCAGGCCCGCATGACTTTATTGGTGAATTATATAATATAATTATGGAAGAAATTATAGCAATTCTATGGAAACTCTTCCAGAAAATTAAAAAGACAGGAAAATACTTCCTTTTTCTATAAAGCCAGTGTTACCCTCAAGCTCAAGGTAAAGTGGCACAGAAGGATTTTTAAAGCAAAAGAAGGAAACTAACACATAAAAGATAGCAAATAGACTCAAGAAATGGGAAATAAGGGAGAATTCTAAAAAAGTCTTTGAAATCAGTATGTGTAAGATCTTGTTATAGAGAAAAAAGGTGGGTGGCATATCAGAAATAACTACAGAGGAAAATAGACCAATTTCAAATTTGGGAAAGGAGAAATACATTCATTTTTAATATAAAGCCTCCAGAAGTAGTATAAGCTTCAGAGTGGACACAGTTGAAGATGGAGTTAGTGACTTGGAAAGCCATGCAAAGGATTGATCCAAAACCCAGAGCCCATTATGATGTGAGACTACAATGCACCAGCAAAGGTATATTTAAAAAAACAGAGCAGAGGTACAAAATATGAAAGAAATATAACCATGGAGGATGGGTTGAGGAGTTACAGACAACTCCTGGGGGACTTTCAGAAATAGAAAAGAGAGCAGATAGGAGAGGGAAGGTTCAAAGGGAAAGTAACTGAGAACTCTCCAGAATCAATGAAGGGCCAAAGTCCTCACAGAAAGTACAAACAGTGGTGAGTAGGAAAAACGACCCTGAACCCAAACCTAAGCATGCTGTACTTCCACTTCAGGCATCAAAGGGAAATACTGGGGAAGCTGCCGGAGAGCAAATACAGACGACTGGAAGAATGAATGAAAATGTAAGAACGCCAGTATAGACAATATTTGAAGAATATTAGAATACAAAGGCAAGTGGGAAATGAGGTACTAGTTAAAGGAAGACAAAGTACCAAGTGATTATTTTAAAAAAGAAAAAGAAAAATGAAGACAAAGTATAGAAGGAAGATTATAAGTGGGAGAGGCTTAACTGAGTCAATAAATGATGGAGGAAAAGCTCATAGAGGGGTTAGATACATAAGGGAAGGGGGTGAACCAACAGAAAGGACCAAGCCGGGGTGTTGACCCGGTAGGGCCCTGTGTCCTTGAGACTAGAGGGAGGGACCTGGGTCCATTGTGAGACAGGTTGACCCAAAGTCATGGTAACTATAGGCAGTGTTTCCTTCCTTCACACCTCAGGGATCCAAGTACTGGGATGACAGGCATGGTAGTGCACGCCTGTCATCCCAGTACTTGGGAGGCTGAGATAGGAGCATAGGTTCAAAGCCAGCCTCAGCAACTTAGCAAGGCCCTCAACAACTTAGTGAGACCCTGTTCTGTTTCAAAAAAAAAATTTTTTTTTAAATAGGCCTGTGGTGTAGCTTGGAGGTAGAATGTCTCTGGGTTCCATTCCCAGCACCACCACCAAAAAAAAAAAAGAGAGAGGGAGAGAGAGAGTGAGGATCTAAGTGCCTTGGAAGAGAAGAAAAACTAGAGCAAGAGAGAAGAGTGCAGGAATGTAGGAGGGAGGGCAGTTTGCACTGTGTGGTCGTCTCTAGAAAGTGGTATCTGAGCTCAATCGAAACCCCTGAGGGACCCCACCTTCCAGCTCTGTGGCGCAAGTGTGGCCTGTGGGACAGGGACAGAGGCACCAAGTCTCTGAGGAGAGAGAGCCTGTCATGCATGAGGAGCAGCCGGGCCAGTGGGGTTGAGCAGAGAGGACTAGGAGATGAGGTTAGAGAGATGCTGTGGCTGCAGACTCAGAATTTTCTGGAACACCCTCTCTTCTTTTGCAGCAGGTTTAGCCAGGGGACGAGGCTTCTTCCCTGAAGCTAGTCAGAGGTGGAGGAGAACGGTACCGAGCTCCCAGGCCGGAGACCCCCTGGCAGCCCTGGAGTCTGAGTTGTTGAGACCTCAGACTCCAGGGCTGGAGCAATTGCTGGCATCATTTCGGTTCCAGGGATGAGGGTTGGGGTGAAGGAGAGTTCAGACAGCAGGGCAGAGGCAGATGAATCATCCAAGGAGCTGGTGTCCAAGCCAAGGGCTGCAGGGTGATTAAATGACCCCAGTGGCTCCATGGATCGGCATGATTGCCTGACCTGCCCTTCCGTCTAAATGAGGGTCCACTCCATGAGGCTCGAACACTGTGGGCTTTCCAACCCATCTGAAACCTCAAATAATTAAAAAAAAAACATAAATCAGACTTCTCTATTTCACCTGGAAGAAGCAGAGGGCCGCCTCCAGCCCCAGAGAATCCACCAGCACATAATTAGATTGCAAAAGCTCTTCCCACAGGGCGGACTCAGGAAGGGTTGGGCTCACGGATGGAGGGCTGTGTATGGCCTGGAATGGCTACACATCCCACCACTTGCTTTCTATATACAGGGCATATTGGGGGCTGAGAATATTCGTGTGTGTGTGTGTGTGTGTGTGTGTGTGTGTGTATTTCATCTATCTCTCTATATATATATATTCATATTTATATATATATATATATATATATGTATATTTCATCTTCTGTAGCCAGGAATGCTGCAGATTCTGGTGATACACAATAATTACAGTGTAACGGATAATTTTTCTCTGGTGTAAAAATGCAAACTCCAAGCCAGGCGTGGTGGCTCACACTTGTAATTCCAGTACTTGGGAGGCTGAGACCAGAGGATCCAGGTTCGTGGCCAGCCTCAGCTACTTAGTGAGGCCCTCCGCAACTTAGTGAGACCCTGTTTCAAAATAAAGAACATAAAAATAGGGCTGGGGGTGTAGCCCGGAGGTAGAATGCCCCTGGATTCAATCCCCGATACCACAAATAATAATAATAATAATAATAATAATAATGCAAACTCCACTGGATAGGACTTGCCTCATGTGAGCTGGGTGCTTGGCACATGGAGATGTCTTCACTTGGGCAGAATCAGGCCAGACCAGCTCAGGCCACAGGTTCTAGGCCCCTGATGATTGTCATTCTCTTCGAGGTAGTAGCCAGGTCTGGAGGAGGTCAAGAGGTCAAGCTGAGGGTTGGGGGGGGGGTGTAGTGTGATTTCAGGGCAGGCTGCACCCTAACCTTTCTACCCACCATCTCTCCAACCTCATGCTCCAGCGGCCCACCCCTCAGCCCAGGCCCAGGACCGACCAACCGCCACCGTGTCCCCGCTGCGCACTCAGAGCTCTCCATCCCGCCTGCCTGCCACCAGCCTGAGGCCCCGCTCCGTGGTGTCCCCGCAGCATGGCCAGCAGCCCCCAATGCAGGTGTGCTCCCGGCCAGCCATCCCCCTCACATCAGCGGCCTCGGCCATCACACCACCCAACGTCAGCGCCGCCAACCTCAACGGGGAGGCCAGAGAGGGACCCGTCGGTGGCCTGTCCACATCCAGCCCCACCAACACGGGATGCAAGCCGGATGACAAGAAGAACGAGAAGGTAAGTGGCCAGCCCCAGGCCCTGGGCCAGCTGGTTATCATAACCCTTCCACACCGGATACCAATGGCGTCTGGGACAGTTCTGGCTTGAATGCACGTGCTCACCACGTTCCTGCCCTTAGATGCGCCAGGCCTGTGACAGAGATGGAGGCCAAACCAGGAAAGCAGCTGGTTGGAGTGGAATCAGGCAAGCCACAGCATGCTGGCAGGGTCAGCACAAGCCAGCCACGGGTCTTTGCACATCAGAAAATGATGTCCCCCTCCTCAATATGCCCTGGTCCCTTCTGTTGGAAAATCCTTTTAATATACCCATTTTGTTAGAGCAGGATATTTATCACTATGCGCTGGGGTAATACAGTAATAAATATACAAGTCTGCACGTGCACAGTGAGAACGGCACCCTCTCCCTGTGATGTGTCATTCTTATGTGGTCCACAACCTGTTCAGCCATATGGGACAGGCCTGTTTCCTAAGGAGAAATTAGAAAGGGAGGAGGGTGCCAACCTGATAGTTGGTGTGGACAGTATTTTCAGCTCTTCTTTTAGCCGTAAAGGAAGCTGGGCTGATCTCATAAAAGAAAACCTAAATCCAATGAACTGGTCCTGGTGGCCAGTCAGCCAGACACTGAATTAGCCAGGATTAGAACCCACATCTCTTCATCACACCACCCAACGTCAGCGCCGCCAACCTCAATGGGGAGGCCAGAGAGGGGCCCATCGGTGGCCTATCCACATCCAGCCCCACCAACACGGGATGCAAGCCGTCCAGCAAAAATACCACACTAGCTGCAAATCTTATTACATTTTTTTCTAGCAGCCACACTTTCAAAAAGTAAAACTAATTTAAAAATAAAATTAAAAGGTAAAATTTATTTTTATAGCATATTCTGTAAAACACAATATCCGAAATGTTTTTGTTTCAATGTGTTATCCATACTAAAATATTATTGATGAGCTATCTTACTCTCTTTTTTGGCATGAAGTCTGTGTGAAACTCAGTGAGCAATTCTGCAGGGCCCACGTGCTGCGTGTGGCTCTGTCGGGCAGCACATTTAGCTCCCGGCAGGGAACCGTGTTTGGGGCCTTGCTGCATGGACAACCATTCATTCTCTCTTGGTTTCCCACGTTCTGCGGTTCTTTTAAAGCATTTCCATATAAAATCGGCCTTCGGATTACGATTTGCATGAATATCCTGGACATTAGATGGTGTGTTCGAGGTGAGAGCAGCACCCCTGTCTCTCAGGGACATTGCCAAAACATGCACTGACTTTAGTCCCTGGAGCAGGCCCTTCACAGGAGCCTGCCTGCCCTGGAGGTGAACAGGCCACGCTCCGCAGGGCCACAGCACCTCCCTTCTAGTTCTGTCCGGAGTGATGCCTGTTCCCGTGCTGAACGGTGTGGAACAGGCTCAGTTCTGGCCTCTGCAGCTGTGCGCTCAGCTGGCAAAGCTCCGGCCTACTTGGGACCAACAGGGCACCTGGCATGAAGTAAAATAGTTGCTCTGCATTTTGTGTCTGTTTGAAAATCGGTTGAGTCTTGAATCTGTTCCCTGCCACCTGTGCCCTTGTTCTGAGCTGCAGCTGAGTGTCGTGAGGGAGGCACAGGTGGGGGGCATGGTCCTTCCCTCTCGGATGTGCAACCTTCCTCTAGCCTTCTGAACTGCCGAGAAAAAAATAAGACAGTCCTGGAAAGAGAGGGTCATGAGAATTCTATAAACATTTCTAATTTGTTGCCCCCAAATCTCCTCTCTCTAGTTTGGGGAACAGGTGGGGCCGGCTTCAGTGTGACGGTGACTGTGACCGAGTGGGCATCTGTGGCGTAGAGTCGGACTTGTAGGCACCTGCATGGGAACCCACCAGGGTTCTCCTGTGGAGCGCTCAGCTAGTGAAAGCCAGCTGGGTCTGCTGCCAACGCGCCTGGCGACACACGGCAGGCTTTCCGTGTTCACTCAAGGTATACCCTCTGCGAACAGTCCTCCCACATCGGCGAGGAGCCGCTGAGTCCAGGAGACACCCACATGGTCCCTCTCGATGAGGCCGCCTTGGCAGCAAGCTCAGGGCTGGGCACAGACTCCGGGCAGCATGGGAAGCTGGCACGGTGTACCCCAAAAGTGGACCGGGTTATGTTAGGCTAGGCGAGCATGTGTTCGGGGACTCCACAAACATCAGGAGAGAAGCCTGTCGGCTTTCCAAACACGATATGTACCTTTTCTTTCTCACCTCTCAAACAAACAAAACTAACCCTGGTCTACAAGCCCACCTGTTAATGTGTCTCTTCCGTATTCCCAGGTGAAGTTTTCCTATTTTACAGCAAGGCGTGAAGCAGCCACAGTTGCCATCTGTAGCGACAGAGCTGAGACGAGCATGATTTAAATCCTACTCGTTTCTCAGGAGCAGATGAGCCTGTGTGATCTGTGCCAGCAGCCAGGGCCCAGGCAGGGTGCTGGGGTCAGGGGTCAGAGACCAGAAGTAGGCTTGAGGGCCCAGGACTGGGAGCCAGGGGTCAGGCATGACTCGATGCAACCCCCAACCTCCCATGACCACAGCTGGGCACACTTGATGAGCTTTGGGTGCATAGCGGCCAGCTTCACATCCTACTCCGTGGTGCATCCTAGGTAGGCAGTGATCCAGCAGTGGCAGGATCACCACTGACCCCCTGCAGCAGCATCCTCCAAACCACGGGCTTGAAGACGCCCAGTCTAGTGGGTCTAGCCCAACATCTTCATTTACATCTGATAGAAGAGATAGAACGCAATAGACCGGAATGGGTCAGCACGCTTAGCACACAGTAGGCGCCGGGTGTTTTGAGATGAAGTGATTGTTGTTACTGTCATGGGTGGCTCCAATGCTGTGGAGAAAAGGTCTGCAAATGGATTTGCTCTTTATCTACACCTCACCTGTTTATATATATATATATGTGTGTGTATATGATGTGATATGCCTGTATATATATATGCCTGTATATATATATATCATATATGTGTGATACATGGCACATATATTTTTGCTAAAAGGTACGTATTATATAGGATTATGATTATATTTTAAACAAAAACCCAGGAATGCCCAATCTGAAGAAATCTTAAGGGTGATGCTGTGTGTGTGTGTGTGTGTGTGTGTGTGTGTGTGTGTGTGTGTTACTGGGGATTGAACCCAGGGGCATTCTACCTCTGAGCTACACCCCAGTCCTTTTTAAAATTTTTTGTTTGGAAACAGGGTCTCACTAGGTTGCTGAGAGTCTTTCTATGTTGCCAAGGCTGGCCTCTAACCTGTGATCCTCCTGGCTCAGCCTCCCAAGTACTGGGATTACAGATGTGAGCCACCATGCCTTGCTTAGAATGATGTTCTTTTAAACAGCCAGGCAGCTTTTAGAAATATATCAAAGAATTGCTGGCTTATCTGTTTCCTCTCAAGCTGGGGTCCCGGCAACAAGCGGGGCTTCACGTGTAGGGTCCCACCTCTGCCGTCTGCACAGTGCAGCTGGGGAGGGGCGCCTCGAGCTCGGGGACCCAGCTTCTCAGCTGCTGCCCACATGTATCCAGTGTGGAAGCCACAGCTGCGTGCCTGCCGGCTCGCTGCTGTGCGCCTTAGCCCAGCCGGTATCGGGAGGTATCCCGCTGCGACTGTTGATGTGCAGACACTAAAATCAAGGGGGGCTGACCTCCTCCAGAACTGAATTTTACCTCTGGCGGAGTCCTCGCTTGCCCCTGGCCCACTTGTGGAAGAGGCCCAAGCACATGGAGACCCTACGATTGATCAACTGGTCATCAAGTTCAGCCTTGGCCACAGCAGGAGAAAGATGCCCAAGGCATCCCTGTGCTCCCAGGTCCAGGGCACTGGGGACCCTGGGTCTGAGCCACTGGGAAGTCTGGCAGGTGGTCAGCCGTGGGCCATGGAAGCCCATGTCCACCCTGCGCATGCGTGCTGGGCAGCTCTGTCATTCCCTGGCACTGGTGTTGGCACCCTGGCTAGGCCAGGGACCTCAGAGTCGGCCCCGTGTCCTCCTTCCCCTGCAGCGAGCTGCGTGCTAAGGAAAGCTGGCACGTGCTGGTGAGTCATTTCCAGGCTGAAAATCATCTTGTCCGGAAAGCAAGACCTCCAGCTATCAATGCAGGCGCCTTCTCTTGGCGGAGTGCGTGCCAGAACGTCACTTCCCTGGCGAGAGGACAGCCACCTCCCCCTCACACTGATGGGCCTCCCTTTCTAGCGCAGACCCCCAGCAGGGAGGACGGTGGCCTGGCCTGGTCAGCACAGGGGTCGGCTGTAGCTGAAGCTTCCTGGTGTGAGCTCTCCCTCAGGAGGCCAGCAAGGCTGGGCATCCCTGAAGCTCTCCCTTGGAAACCCCTTAGCCTCTGCACTGGGGTGAGAAGTGGCCGAGGCCCCTCTGGACCTTGGATTGGTTGTGAATGCCCGTGGTCCTTTCAGGGTGTAAGTATGGGCATGAAGTCCAGAGAAGTAGGTGACCTGCCCACGGTCACACAGTTAGTAAATCACTGGGTACAAAAGTAGGCCCTAGCCAGGCGTGGTGGCGCGCACACTTGTAATCCCAGTACTTTGGGAGGCGGAGACCAGAGGATCCGGGTTCACAGCCAGCCTCAGCTAGCTCTCTCTCTCTCTCTCTCTCTCTCTCTCTCCTTAGTGAGGCCCTCTGCAACTTCGTGAGACCCAGTTTCAAAATAAAGTATAAAAAAAAAAAAGAGCCGGGGGTATAGCCCAGAGGTAGAACGCCCCTGGGTTCAATCCCTGGTACCGCAAAAAAAAAAAAAACCTAGGCCCTGTGGTGCCAGGAGAGGGCCCACTCCATGCTGCCAGCTTCACCTCCTGGGTGCCTAGGGGCTTATGCCACTCAACACAGAAACAGGATTAGGAAAAGAAGCAGGAGCCCAATTATTTCAACAATGAGTAGAGCTTGACTTTGGAGAGACAAGGCATTAACAGAACAATTGGCATAGAGGGTGGGCTGCCTGGAGTGGATTGGGACTCCTGTTTACCACCTATGGGACTTGGAGCAAGTCCCTCCACCTTCCCGTGCCTCAGTTTCCTCATCTGTAAAATGGGGATGTGTGGCGGCATCTATCACCCTGAGTTGTTGGGAGGAGTGAATCAGTTTCACAAATGCATAGTATAGTATTTGGGACAGAAATAGAAGAAATGAAGAATTTGATAATTGATTGAGGGTCCCAGAAGTATGATGAGACAGATACAGAGCAAAACTTCTATCCCTGGGGCTTGTACAAAAGATCAAAAGAGGCGCTGATTTTGCAATTTTAGAACAGAAATGCTTATCATCACCAAATTGAGAGATGTTGGGCTGCTCAAAAATGTGCCCTAATTGGTTGGCACAAACTATTTTGTGATATTTGTTAATCTCCTCAACAGGTTCCATTTCCTGGTTATTTTTCCTGTGTCCGCCACAGGAACACAGATAGGAAAGAAATTTTTGTTTCTATGGTACTGAGGATTGGCCTTGTACCTACTAGGCAAGTGTTCTACCACTGAGATACACCCCCAGCCCTTTTGCTTTTATTTTATTTTCAGACAGGGTCTCTTCTCAGTTCCTCCTGCCTAAGCCTCCCAAGTAGCTAGGATTCTAGGTACACACCACCACACCCAGCTAGAAAAGAGTTTTTTAATTTCAGTTTTATACCCCACAAGGAAGGAAACCAGGAGAAAACTATTTTAGAAGTATAGTTTTAACTGCAAAGCATTAAACCAAAATTCATCTTTTAGTTAGTAATAAGCTCTAGGAATGGAAAAGGACGTGCTCGTCACATGTAATAGCTGCGAGAGTTCTGTCACCCTCCCCAGGGGCTGTCACTAGTAACTCATCAGGAGGGGTGGGAAACTTTGCCATCTTGTGCCATGTGGCCTGGTCCCTGTGGACAGCGTGGATGGAGAGGTGGAGGCCAGGAGCCACTGGGCACGCCGGATTCCCACATCAAGTCTGCGTTCTGTTCTTCAACATTCAACTGCTGTTACTCCCTCCATTTTCAATTGACCTATTCTCAATATTGCTCATAAAGACCTGGGATATTTTTTTCCAGTCTTTCATGCCCAGAGAAACTCAGCTGATGAAATCGGTTAAAAAAAAAAAGGCATCCGCACACCCCATAAGCTGCACCAGAAGGCCATGCTCACAGGTGGACTCGTAGACGGTGTCTGCAGGCTGGGCATCGCTGAAGGTTCTAGAGAATGTGTGGTCACCGGAGCAATACTAAGAAAGCACAGAAAGACTGCACTAGGGTCACCATTCTGCTTGTTGAGGTTTTATTGTGTTTTGTTGGAGCCCTGGGCAGTGGGGAGGGAGCGGCTCTGTCCCTGCGATGGGATGAGACAACTTTACCATCATTTCCCTGGAGGATGAAGTCACCGTTGGCCAGGCTTGATTTTATTTGCCTGATATGTTATGTGCTTAGTAATTCCTTCCAGGCCACTCCTCAACAAACCACAAGACACGATTGCATATGGTATAAGAACGGAGCTCATTAATCTTTTCAGAGGATTTGCATTCTAGTTGTATCTCAAAAAGGACTGAGTCAATAAAAATATTATTGCTTTAGGATCTCTTGGTAACACTAGCAGTAAGGGCTAGATTTCTAACTGCATAACCTTCTTCCAACTTGTTTGTTCTCTTCTTCACTTTAATCCCACCTTAAAATACCTTAAACTTGTTTGTTTGATATTGAAATGGGAGCCCGGCATGGCAGTGCATACCTATAATCCCAGCTACTAAGGAGTCTGAGGCAGGAGAATCCCAAGTTTAAGGCCAGCCTGGGCAATTTAGTGAGACTCTGTCTCAAACAAAACAAAAGGGCTGGGGATGTAGCTCAGTGGTAGAGTGCCCCTGGGTTCAATCCCCAGTACTGCCAAATATATATATATTTTATATATAAAATGCATAATATATGTGTAATATGTATGTATTATGTATAATATAGGTATTATATATGTATAAGAATAATGCTTCAAAAACATGGAAATATTATAAAAATAATTACTGGGTTGTATCTCCAGAGAACAGAATTTGTAAAAGATGGATGGATGGATGAACAGATGTATAGATACAGATAATTTATTTATTTTAAGGAATTGGCTCAGATGATTAAAGGCTCACAGGTGTGAACTCTGTGGAACAGGCCAACAGACTGGGAACTCAAGCAGCATTTAATGCTGTAATCTTGAGGCAGAAATCCTTGATTCCCAGGGACTCTAGATTCTCTTAAGGCCTTTGATTGGGTGAGGCCTACCCACATTATCTAGGTACATGCTTAAAAGTAATTGCTTTACTTAAAGTGAGTTGGTTGTAGGTATTAATCACATCTGCAAAGTACCTTCAAGCAACATCTAGTCTCGTGGAGTAGTTGTCCGGTCTCCCCTTGGCACTCAGGATCAGTCACCCAGTCAGCACAGTAATTCCCTTCTATGCCTGAGACTCAAAGGCACAGGATCCCAAAGTGACTTCCGGTTCAGTGGAGTCATTGTGTCTCGTGGTGGAAGCACTCCTTCTGGAACTGAGACCTCTAGCATAGCATAACATGGAAAGTTAACACAAAGCAAGTTCTGGGTCACTAGCGTGACAGCGAGTTGAGCCACCCCCATTTCCACCCCTGATTCCTGGATCCGTGGATCGTGGCCATGGGAGAATCAGTGCCCTATGCTAGATGCTGATCCTGAGCACATGCAGCCGCCTGGAGAACCTTGCCCCGGTCCTGCCAGGTGTTGTTACCTCGCTGGCACTTTAACTGAGTCTTTAAAAGGCAGTGCCACCGATCTATCAAGGCAGCTGCTTCAGAAAAGGCGGAACATAGCATGACCAATGAATCCCACGATCACAGGCCCACTGCAGCACGTCTTTGGCTGTGAAGTGAGTTCCTTGGCCAGCAGCTGTGCTGTGCGAATCCTGTGACAGTGGGTAAGGCGTTCTGTAAACCCGCAGATGGTAGTTTTGGCAGATGTACTACATGCAGGGAAGGCAAATCCATATCCAGAGGAAGTCTATTCCAGTCACCAAACACTGCCCTTTCCATGATAAAAGTGGCTGGCCCAGGAAATCGACCTACCGCCAGGTTGCTGGCTGACCATCCTGGGGGACCGTACTATGTTAGAGGCTCAGCGTTGGTTCCTGCTGCTGGGAGATTGGGCACTGAGCAATGGCCAAAGCCAGGGCAGCCTTGGTGAGTGGAAGTCCATGTTGCTGAGCCCAGGCTTAACCTCCATTCCTGCCACCGTGACCGCTTGGGCATGAGCCCCATGATCAATGACAATGGTGGCTGGGAAAGAGGCCGACTGATATCCACAGACAGAGTCATCCTATCTACTTGACGGTTAAAGTTGTCCTCTGTTGAGGTCACCCTTTGGTGAGCATTCACAGGGGTCACAAATATCTTTGTGCTATTTGTTCAGAAAGGACTATCTGCATACCTTTTTCCAAATTTCCTTGTCACCAACTTGCTAAATTTTTTACTTCCAAGTCCCTGATCATCCAGCCAAGCCATTGGCCACAGCCCATAAACCATAATGTAATTGCACATCTGGTCATTTCTCCTTCCAAGAAAAGGGCGCAACCAGGTGCACTGCTGCAAGTCCCTTCACCATCCTTCAGCGATGTCCCAGAAAGGGGCTGGAGTTCTGCAGCTGTCCACTCTGAGGGGGCGGGGTGCCTGCATATCTGTAAACCTGGCCTGAGTTTTCTCTTCCTCTGTCCACAGACCACAGGGAACACCCCCTGAGACCACAGGTGCAGGTTGGGAGAAGAAATCTAGTGTAGCAGGAGTGGGAACCATGTTATTACTTTCTCATGTCACTCAGTTGTGCTCTCTGGGCCTGCCAGGGCCTGATCTCATATCGACCACTTCCCTTTGATGATGGTTTGCTGTGGGGCGTGTCCATCTTTATGGCTTGGTGGGTCAGATCACACCCAGATCGTGATGGGCAGCTCAGGTCACATGGTAACCTGGTCACCCATTCAGTCTCTCCTAAGGCCCAGAAGATAGCAAGCCAAACGCTGTTTCTCAACAGGAGCATAGTTGTTTGAAGAGGACAAGGCTTGCTCCAGAATCCTAAGGGCCTGCACTAGGGGCTGACGAAGTTCACATCTAGGGGCTGCCGAAGGTCCTAGACAATATCCCCATCTGCACTGACCCGTCAAGGATCTGCCGAATCATGTGGCCCAAGTGGCAGAGCAGCCTGCACAGCAGCCGGGACCTGAGCTGAGCCTCCTCCTATTCTGGACCCCATGCAAAATTAATGGGGTGTTTCTGGGTCCATTGGTAGATGGGTTGGAACAGCACACCCCAGTGAGGAATGTGTTGCCTCCCAAATCCAAGGACGCCCAGTAGGCAGAGTGCCATAGGAGGGGCCAGATGCAACAGCTCCTTAGAAGGGATCTCTCCACTGTCCATACACCGGACCCCTACAAATCCCACTCAGGTGGAAAACTACTGAATTTTAGTCGCTTTAATTCCCACCCTGTGGCACACCAGTGTCTTACCAATGAGTGTAGGGTAGTCGCTGCTTCGTGCCCACTGGGTCTGATAAGTATGGTGACATCCATGTACTAGACCGGCATGACAACTTGGGGAACGGAAAGGTGATTGATAACCTGTGAACTAAATTACAATATAAGGCTGGAGGATCGCTATATTGACACTGAAGTGACCCAAAATTGTAAGACAGGGAAGGTGGGTTGCTGGCCTTGCCAGCTTCTGCTGGTCTTTACGAACAAAAAAGCATTTGCCAGACCCATCGCTGCATACCAGACACCAGAGGATGTGGTCTGCTGGGTCTGCTGCTTTTCTCAGGCAATGAAGCCACATCTGGTACAGCAGCTGCAGTTGTAGTCACCACTTGGCTAAGCTTTCCATCATCCTCTGTCATTTCCCAAATCCATTTGCTTTATATACAGGCCAAATAGGCAAATGGATGAGTATCTATGGTGGGACCCACCACCCCTTCATCCTTCAAGTGCTTAGTGGTGACACTAACCGCGTCCATCTCTCCAGGAATGCATAATTGCTTTGGGTTTGCTGTTTTCCTAACTATGGGTAGTTCTAATGGCTGTCGCTTGGCCTTTTCCACAGCCGTAGGCCTCACTCCGTAGTCAGGGAACTAACATGAGGATTCTGCCAGCTGCTGAGTATGCTGGCCGATACACATGCCGCAACTCAGAAAGAACACAGGATAAGCTTGAGAACACACTGGACCCATTGTGAGGAGGACCTGACCTAAAATCCCACTGGTCACCTGAATTTCACAAGCCCCCACCCTGACTGCCGGTCCACACTGATGTTTTGGGGCGCCTGGAATCAGTCAGTCCAGAGCCAGTGTCCAGCAGTCCCTGAAAAGGCCGATTAGTAATTTTTCCCCAGTGTACAGTTCCCCTGGAAAAGTAGGTCCCTTTGAAGAAGTCTGGAAGAAAGATTAACAGTATAAATCTTTGGCATGGTCCCTGGGGCCCTTTCTCAAGGGGATCCGCCTCCCGTGCATTCCAAGGATTCTGGGGGTGGGAACTAGCTCGAGTCTGGGGATTGATTAAGGGGTTGTGGCTCTCTGGTTTTATGATTCAGGCTAAATTTCTGTTCACTAGACCTAGAACGCTTCTGCTTACACAGATCGGGGACGAATTTAGAGGACTGCCCGTTCGTTTCTTTTCTGGAAGCGCCATAATCAACTAGATAATCAGTAATCAGCTAGGTTGGCCCAGGTCAGACTGCTCTGATCTGACCGCTGTTCTGACTGCTCTTCGTATGGCAACCAAAGCTGCTTCGTCTTTGGCAATTCAGTGCCGCCACTTGGCCCCTGCCACCCTGGGATCCGTTTACCCCCAGGTCTCTCAGTTCAGTGGCTCCAGATCCTGTCCTACAGGGAAGAGCAGTCACAAGACTTCAACGATGCCAGGGCTCCCCTCACACATTTATTTCTCGCCGTCACGGTGAAAGTATGCCCCCTGGACTGTCCTCGGGTGGGAGCACAGACAAATCATTTCAAATTTCAGAGTTTTGTGCAACTTGGAAACAATAGGTACTTTGGAAGCAATGAGGGGTGAGGGGTGAAAGCCATCAGTTTCCCAAGGCTTATAGAAAAGGAGGTGGTTCATATTTGTTTCCAGTTCATATTTGAGACTGAAATCAAGCTATTTTTTTTTTTTTTTTTGCGGTACCGGGGATTGAACGCAGGGGCGTTTTACCTCCGCGCTACGCCCCCGGCCCTATTTTTTTATACTTTTTATTTTGAAACCGGGTCTCATGAAGTTGCAGAGGGCCTCACTA